>JAXIVJ010013444.1:0-37178 GCA_036785665.1 Chirona hameri | reverse complement strand
TGCTGTTATGATGTTTACATTAATGTGTGACATTTTCAAATCCTTATGGGGGGGGGGGGCTGGGTTAAGTTCTACACAGCCAATCTGGAGCAAAACCCTTACATTCAAGAGTAGGCACATTAACTTGCCTCCCGTGCCGTACTAACCCAGCAGCCCGTCCCGGTGCTCGCAGCGCCCCCCCCCCCCCCCCCCCCCCCCCCCCAGCCCTGCAGCTGCGCACTACACGCATCGTGCACGCCGGACGTTAATTGACAGTGACAGCGGCGACAGCGGCGACAGCGGCGACAGCGGCGACAGCGGCGACAGAGCTGGGCCGGTTTGGTGACTCTCCGCGGCCGGCTCGGTACCGGTCAGCAGACGCTGCTCTGTGGCAGACCCGAGAGGCGGACGGTACAGCAGAACAAACAGCACCTGGTCGGGGCAAAATACATGGGATGGGAGGCTTTCTGAACGATGGCGATGACTGGAGGGCATCTGCAATTATTGGTAATGTATTGTGATAATAATCTCTTCATTTACGTTTGGTATATGCATTGCTGGCAACACAGAGAGCGAAAATATTATCTTCTCGAATATAAAAGCTCACATAATATTGCTGATGACCGGAAATTCAAGAAGAAGAAGACAGTGACCGGTCTGATAAGTAGATTGATGTTGGTCAGTGGTGCTGGCAAACACACAGCTGCATGACACAATCCAATGGATTCTGCATCCCAATGACGCCTCACAAATAATCCACCGATAAATCCACGGCATTTCAGCTTAGCCATTGCAGGCGGGCGTCCCGCGCGACTGTCACCCCACCGGCACCGTTATACGTCAACAACAGCCGTCCATCTTAAGCCGGTCCGTCGGCGGCTGGTCCCGCGAACACGCCGTGAGCACCTCATCCCCGTCCCTCAGCGGCGGCGCGGCGGCGGCGGCGGCGGCGGCGGCGGCGGCGGCGGCGGCGGGGGCGGCGGCGGGGGGCCACTCCCTACAGCCGCCGTAATGGGTCTCTGCCACAGCCAGACACGCCAATATTTGTGAAACCCGCGCCAAAGGCCTTGAGATAACCGGCTTGCGGGTGCGCTGCTGGCTCTGCTGACTGGGTGGACGGGGCTGCTGGCTGGGCTGACTGGGCTGGCGCGGGGGATGGGGCTGAGCTTGCTGGGCTGGCGCGGCGGTGGGGGCTTGGCTGACAGGGCTGGCTGCGCTGCTGGCTGGACTGGACGGTGGCTGGCGGCTGGATCCGGCGGACGAGGAAGGCGGGGTGGCGAGGTGGCGGGCTGACGGGGGTGGCGGGGTGGCGGGCTGACGGGGCTGACGGAGCTGACGGGGCTGGGGACGGAACCCCGCTGTCATCTGACGGGTCCTGTCCTGACGGCCTCTGGTGCTCTGTCCCGCTCTGTCCTGCTCTGCCCCGCTCTGCCCCGCTCTGCCCCGCTCTGTCCCGCTCTGCCCCGCTCTGCCCCGCTCTGCCCCGCTCTGTCCCGCTCTGTCCCGCTCTGTCCCGCTCTGTCCCGCTCTGTCCTGCTCTGCCCCGCTCTGTCCCGCTCTGCCCCGCTCTGTCCCGCTCTGTCCCGCTCTGTCCCTCTCTGTCCCGCGCTGCCCCGCTCTGTCCCGCTCTGTCCCGCTCTGTCCCGCGCTGCCCCGCTCTGTCCCGCTCTGCCCCGCTCGTTGCTCATTCGCCGCACCAAAACTGGTCTCCATCACGCTGTAGCGAGTCAGCGAGACAGCGAGACAGCGAGACAGCGAGACAGCGAGACAACGAGACAACGAGACAGCGAGTCAGCGAGACAGCGAGACAGCGAGACAGCGAGACAGCGAGTCAGCGAGACAGCGAGACAGCGAGACAGCGAGACAGCGAGACAGCGAGACAGCGAGACACCGAGACAACGAGACAACGAGACAGCGAGTCAGCGAGACAGCGAGACAGCGAGTCAGCGAGTCAGCGAGTCAGCGAGACAGCGAGACAGCGAGTCAGCGAGACAGTGAGACAGCGAGACAGCGAGACAGCGAGACAGCGAGACAGCGAGACAGCGAGACAGCGAGACAGCGAGACAGCGAGACAGCGAGACAGCGAGACAGCGAGACAGTGAGACAGCGAGACAGCCTGCCAGCGAGACAGCGAGACAGCGAGACAGCCTGCCAGCGAGATAGCCAGCCAGCGAGACAGCGAGTCAGCGAGACAGCGAGACAGCGAGACAGCGAGACAGCCAGACAGCGAGACAGCGAAACAGCGAGACAGCCAGTCAGCGAGACAGCGAGACAGCCAGTCAGCGAGTCAGCGAGTCAGCGAGTCAGCGAGTCAGCGAGACAGCCAGCCAGCGAGACAGCGAGTCAGGCCTGGCTCGTCTGACCTCGTCTGCCTGGCTGGCTCGTCTGTTCGTCTCGATGAGCCCACTGTGCTCATCAAGACTCGTTTCAACTAGACATACCGGTTGTGACACCATATCACACAGTCGCAGGGTGATATTGTTCAACAGGAGTGTGCAATGCATGACTGTGGTGTCCGCACGACTTTCTTACATACAAATCGAGGTGTGGTGTGCTATTTGCGGCCACGCTGCCGATAAGCCTATGTAATCATGTCCGACTTTTTCCGAAGGCTGCTTTATCTGAATGACTATCGACACGGTTTGAAATATGGAGTGTGACCAATATTCTTTCATTCTGCATATTCTTCATTGCCCACAAATATAGTTAACAGCGAGCATTTTTAAACCGCTCAGCCTTCAAAATAAAGAATCCAGCTCCTGCAAACTGCAAATACATATTTTTCCTCAGTTTTAGAAGAGTGTGTAATGCAACTTAGGCACAAACAAACTACATCTACAATAAATGTCAGTGTCACTACATCATCACAAAACAAAGTGTTTCCAGTAATACAGCAACACTGAGCCGAAGCAGCCGATGGCAGCAACATAATCGTCACAGCATTGTATCGATCGCTGATGACACAACTTTCTCACAACATGTACCTGATCAGGTTACGGCATAGAACACGGCATTGCAGAACAGAACAAATATATATCTTACTCTACACTCTACAGTCACGCTGGCTTCACACCCACTACTGCCAAAACTAGTCGAACTCCGGCCGGAGTGCCTGAAAAAGCTTGTCAACCGATAACTTAACCCGTTTGACTGACATGGCGACTTTCCTCGCTTCTACTCCCTCCTCCCCTGCGACCACTAATCTCTCAACACACTGGCTGTACTAGTTCCAGAACTTGTCAATGCACTCTAAATATTGTTTCTGGTTGCAAAATGCATAGAAAATGGTTCTCCAAAAGATCGCAATTCGCAGTAGAAATATTGCAGGGCGGGGGGGGGGGGGGGGAATTTCCCGAGTAGTCTTGCCAGCTGGTCGATTCCCATTATAACCGATGGAACGCGCTCCGTGCGTGGCTTGACCTCCGTGTGTCTCGTCGTGACGTCTGGACGTCGTGACGTCTGGACGGTATGCCGAGGTCGCCCGATAGCTGAGATTCCTGCAATCCGCCACCGCCGCCGCTCTCTTTGAGGCCGCCTCCCCCGCCGGAGCGCGGGCGGGCCGGGAATTCTGCACTGCTGTGTTGATGTGCTGCTGTGTTGATGTGCTGCTGTGCTGCTGTGCTGCTGTGCTGCTGTGCTGCTGTGCTGCTGTGCTGCTGTGCTGCTGTGCTGCTGTGCTGCTGTGCTGCTGTGCTGCTGTGCTGCTGTGCTGCTGTGATGCTGTGCTGCTGTGCTGCTGTGATGCTGTGCTGCTGTGCTGCTGTGCTGCTGTGCTGCTGTGCTGATGTGCTGCTGTGCTGCTGTGCTGCTGTGCTGCTGTGCTGATGTGCTGCTGTGCTGCTGTGCTGCTGTGCTGCTGTGCTGCTGTGCTGCTGTGCTGCTGTGTTGCTGTGCCACTGTGCTTCTGTGCTCATGTGCTGCTGTGCTGCTGTGCTGCTGTGCTGCTGTGCTGCTGTGCTGCTGTGCTGCTGTGCTGATGTGCTGCTGTGCTGCTGTGCTGATGTGTTGCTGTGTTGATGTGCTGCTGTGCTGCTGTGCTGCTGTGCTGCTGTGCTGCTGTGCTGTTGTGCTGCTGTGCTGCTGTGCTGCTGTGCTGCTGTGCTGCTGTGCTGCTGTGCTGCTGTGCTGCTGTGTTGCTGTGCTGCTGTGCTTCTGTGATCATGTGCTGCTGTGCTGCTGTGCTGCTGTGCTGCTGTGCTGCTGTGCTGCTGTGCTGCTGTGCTGATGTGCTGCTGTGCTGATGTGCTGCTGTGTTGATGTGCTGCTGTGCTGCTGTGCTGCTGTGCTGCTGTGCTGCTGTGCTGCTGTGCTGCTGTGTTGCTGTGCTGCTGTGCTGCTGTGCTGCTGTGCTGCTGTCCTGCTGTCCTGCTGTCCTGCTGTTCTGCTGTGCTGCAGTGCTGATGTGCTGCTGTGCTGCTGTACTGCTGTACTGTGCTGCTGTGCCAGTGTTCGTCATGGGCCCACCAACCCCCAGCCCAGCCCAACGCAGGCCCATGAACACCAAGCCCAGACCCGGACCAGGCCCAGTCAAATTGATAATAGAGGCCCAGGCCCAGTCCGGCCCGTTCAGATTAAGCATATCAATATTTTCACAAAATTTCAATCACTATCCTAGCATATTTACTTGCAGGCACGTAGCCAGGATTTCGTCCAGGGGGGGGGGGCGGCGCCTCGAAAGGACCCCTTCCCGGGCGTTGAAAGGGTCCCTTCCCAAGCGTTTAAAGCCCCCCCCCCCCCTCCCCCAACAAAAACAAATCGGATGAAAAGGCACGTTACAAGGATGGAAAATGCAGTATGACAGGTATGGTATGGGCCATACCAAGTTTTAGGAGCTGGAGTTAGAAAACTGCCATATCAACTAGGGAACCAGCGACACCAATTTGGAATCAGATATACCAATTTGGAATCAGCTATACCAATTTGGAATCAGCTATACCAACTTGGAATATTTTGTAAGCTCAAGACCTGGAACTCTTAAACAAACTGCGCCGCGGAGCGGCGCGAATTTTTTGCTTGTCTTACGCCCTGGATATGCTTTCTCATCAATGCCTCGCATTGCGTATGGTGCGGACCTCTAACATTGCTATATTGTGCGCTTAAAAGTGCGGTTAAAAAGTACTAAAGTGAACTATTTTGCCCAATTATAGGAAAGTAGCAACATAACACATAAATGCGCCGAGAAACGGGGCGATTTTTTCCCTAACCCGCATATAATTGAATTTGTAGCTAAATTGTGCCGCGGAGCGTCGCGAAAATTTTGAGTTTTATTCCATGCACAACTGTATTCTTACTGTTGAAAGGCCCAAGGTCCCTTCAGATCGTCTAGGGGCCCCTCTGATCTTTTCAACACCCTTCTGACCTGTTCAGGGACTCATCTGGGATCCGCGAAGCGAAAAGACATGATGTGGAGTGGGTGATATATATAATACAAAGAGGGCTTACTCTACAGGAAATATTAAAATCGGAGCTTTCGGGTATAATGTATAATGTAGCACCCTGACGAAGGGTGTTACAATATACCCGAAAGCTTCGCTTTTAATATTTGTATTGTCGAGTAAGTCCTCTTTGTATTTAATCTTCATCTGGGATATCTGTGTGCTTTAAACCTTCCGGTCTCACCAGGGACTCCTCTGACCTTCCAAGAAGCATCTCTTGTGTGTCAAAGGGCCCATTCGGCCTGTTCAGAGGTCCTTCCGACCTGGCCAGGGACTGCACAGTCTGCTTTGTCACCCTGTCGACATGCTCATGGGCAGGGGCGGCGGATTGCGGGGCGCAGGGTATCCCCCCCCCCCCAGTTGAAAATACTGGAGAGGGGGAGGGGGGGTGAAGGGTCATTTTGCCCCCAGATTCAGCAGGCTAAAATCTGGGGGGGGAATTACCCTTATTCCCCCAGGATTTTCGACTGGGGGGGGCATTTTGGGTACCCCGCCTCCCCGCAATCCGCCGCCCTTGCTCAGGGGCCCCTCCGACCTGCCCAGGGCCTGTCCAGTCTGGCTGGGAACTCATCCGGCATGTTCAAGGGGCCTTCTGACCGGCCCAGGGACCCTATCGGTCTAGCCAGGGGCCCCTCTGACTTGCCCAGGAGCCCCTCCGATATGCCCAGCGACTCTTCTGGTCGGCCAGCGCTGGCTGCTTTGTCGCCCTGCTGACATGCTCAAAGGGCCTCCGACCTGCCCAGGGGCCCCTCCGCGCTGGCATTGGGACAATTCGGCATGTTCAGGGGTCATTCTTACCCGCCCAGGGGTACATTCGGTCTGGTCAGGGGCCCCTCCGATCTGCACAGGGGCCCTTTTAACTTGCCAGGGGCCCTCTGGTCTCTCCAGGGGCCCTCTAGCCTTCTAAGTGGCCCTTCCGAGCTGGCAAGAGACTGCGCTGGCTGCTTTGTCGGCTTGTGACATGCTCCAAGGGCCATCCTACTTGCCCTGGGGCCCCTCCGTGCTGACTAGGGGCCCATTTGGCATGTTCAGGGACCCATCTGACCCACATAGGGGCCCTTTAGGTCTGGTCAGGGGCCCCTCTGACCTGCACAGGGACCTTTTTAACTTCCCAGGGGCCCTCTGGTCTGTCCAGGGGCCCTCCAACCTGCTCAAGGACCCTTATGACCTGGCAAGGGACTGCGCTGGCCGCTTTGTCGCCCTGCTGACATGATCAGGGGCCTCTCGACCTGCCCAGGGGCCCCTCTGTGCTGGCTGGGGGCCCATTCGACGTGTTCAGGGGGCCCATTCGACGTGCTCAGGGGGCCCTCTGACCCGCTCAGGGGCCTTTCGGTCTGGCCAGGGGCACCTCTGACATGCACAGGGCTCTTTTGAACGTCCAAAGGACCCTCTGGTCTTTCAGAGAGGGCCCCGGTAGCCCTAAAGGGCCTCTGAAGTCCTCTAAACTCTCTAAAGACCACGCTTCGCGTGGTAAAGAGCTCATGCTACCGCGCTTCGCGCGGTCTCGTCGGCCCTTTTCGGCCTGGCCTCCAGGGGAGGGGGGGGGGGGGGGTGCCCCGCCCCACCCCCCACCCCTGGCTACGTGCCTGTGTACTTGTATACTATAAATGTGAAACAATGAACCAACTATGCTAACCAAAAACAAACAAAAATCCACAGCCATATCAACAGTGTGTTGCTGTGGAAGTGAACTGCTGGTTAAAATATTTTGTGTCCGCTCTGACCTGAGCTTCAACATTCTCAGCCCAGGCCCATCCAGAGCCCGGTGATTTCCTTAAAGTTGAGGCCCAGCCATGGCCCAGGCCAGGCCCGGCCCATGGCCCATAGGGCCGGCCCAGCCCGTGACAAACTCTGTTCTGCGCTGCTGTGCTGCACTGTCCCACAGTCCTTTGAACAGGTGACTAACGCCCGGGTCACACGAACAGGGAGTCAACGCAGAGGCGTAGTCAGGTGCCAGATATGTTCAGTCTCACGTCACTGAACTTTTCACTTTCAAATTCCAGCAAACCGTTGAAATTGTGGATGAGTTTGGGAGGGTTCTTTTCTTGATGTTGCATTTGTATTGCACATTATTGCGCAGTTATAAATTATCTTGCCTGTATCCGCCTCTGGCGCCCATAACGTATCAGGTCGGTTGTGGGGCAATCGCCTCGCACAGCCGGACAAATATATAAACGTCGCGCTCGTAATGGTGTCTGGAGCAACACCTCTGGGATTTACTGCTAATCAGCGCCCGGTGGGACGCCGCCTGCTGTGCTGCTGCTGTGCTGATGTGCTGCAGACCACGCTGTGCTGCTGTGCCAGTGTTCGTCACGGGCCCACCAACCCCCAGCCCAGCCCGGCCCAGGCCCATGAACACCAAGCCCAGGCTCGGACCAGGCCTGGTCAAATTGATAATATTGAGACCCAGGCCCAGTCCGGCCCGTTCAGATTAAGCATATACTTTGTTTTCACAAAATTGCAATCACTGTCCTAGCATATTTACTTGTATACTATAAATGTGAAACAATGAACCAACTATGCTAGCCAAAAACAAACAAAAAATCCAAAGCCACAGCAACAGTGTGTTGCTGTGGAAGTGAACTGCTGGTTGAAATATTGTTCAGCTCTGACCTGAGCTTCAACATTCTCAGCCCAGGCCCATCCAGAGCCCGGTGATTTCCTTAAAGTTGAGGCCCAGCCATGGCCCAGGCCAGGCCCGGCCCATGGCCCATAGGGCCGGCCCAGCCCGTGACAAACTCTGTTCTGCGCTGCTTTGCTGCACTGTCCCACAGTCCTTTGAACAGGTGACTAACGCCCGGGTCACACGAACAGGGAGTCAACGCAGAGGCGTAGTCAGGTGCCAGATATGTTCAGTCTCACGTCACTGAACTTTTCACTTTCAAATTCCAGCAAACCGTTGAAATTGTGGATGAGTTCGGGAGGGTTCTTTTCTTGATGTTGCATTTGTATTGCACATTATTGCGCAGTTATAAACTATCTTGCCTGTATCCGCCTCTGGCACCCATCACGTATCAGGTCGGTTGTGGGGCAATCGCCTCGCACAGCCGGACAAATATATAAACGTCGCGCTCGTAATGGTGTCTGGAGCAACACCTCTGGGATTTACTGCTAATCAGCACCCGGTGGGACGCCGCCACCTCGCAAATGATCCGCGCCACGACTTAATTAAACCACGCGCCACCTCTGCCATTCACGCGCCGCGAGTGTCACTCAGCGGCGCGCCGCGCGCCGTTTTTGTCTCGGTCAGTCGGCGTCGGCTGGAGCCACGCTCACACACTCGCGCATTATTAATCCAAGGGTGTCTGGTTGCGAATCGCGAGTGGGTTTTTGTCACGACCCCCTGCCGTCTTGGTCCCAGCCCATCTGGCCGCCAGCCGGTTCACCTGTGCCGATATTGCTGCTGCCGTGAGGAACTGAGCGTCGCAGGATACTCATGGCTCGCGGTGCCGGCGACGGTGACCGGTCGCCGGCGCCGCCGCCGCTACACATGCAAATTGACCGCGGCCTCCAGCGGCGCGACACGTGGTGATAC
This sequence comes from Chirona hameri, assembly GCA_036785665.1. Lineage (NCBI taxonomy): Eukaryota > Metazoa > Arthropoda > Thecostraca > Balanomorpha > Balanidae > Chirona > Chirona hameri. Next base: position 28,229 of record JAXIVJ010013444.1, on the reverse strand, counting down.
ACGCGGCTCGCGGCAGATTAGTGCGATCTGCAGACCGGCTCCGCCGCTGCTCGCCGCGCCGCAGCTCGCCACATTGCGCCGCACCGCGCCGAAGCTCGTCCCGACCTCAGCAAGCGGACGGTGCAAGAATAAATCGTCTCTCAATGAGAGGCCGTGCATTAGTGCCGCGAGCCTCAGCCACGGCGTGATCTACAGGCAGCCGTCTGCCGCTGGAGGCGCTGACGTACTCCCTGCGCGTGCCGAAAGGCCACTTTATAAGCCAGATTCGCCCGGTGTGCCGGTGCTAAGGACGTGTCATACCTGGCGGAGTCGCGGCTCGGTTAGTTCGAGCGTTGGCCGCTAGACGGAGCGGAGCGCAGCTCGCAGTCGGTCAGTCGGATGACTACGGATCGGATTAGGTGACAAATTATTATCGGGCTGAGACCCGGTAACCGCCAGCAAACCACTGAGCCGTGGCCTAGCGGATCAGTGCGGCGACTTTGTCCCGGGTTGAGGCAGGTCGCGACTTTGTAGCTGACTAGGAGGTGGGGTGAATATCAAGTTTGCTGTGGCTGGATCCGTGGGAGGACCGAATCCGTGGGATCCGTGGGAGGAAGAATCTATTTCACCGTCACGAGCTTAGATTTAGGGTGCTTTGTAGGCATACACTTAAAAATAGCATTGCTGAACGAGCTCAGAACATAGCACTCATAGCACAAAACATAGGCCAAAGCACTATTTTTTGTATTTCTATGAATGACTCTCCTCGTACATTTTGCGACAAAAGAACAAAACTAAACGTATGTGCAGAGCCAATGAAAGGGTACTGAGGGGAATATTACGTTGGATGACGTCATAAGAACAACGTCATCAAGGCATCACCGGTTCATAACATAACGAAGTGAGTCTCTGCATTGACCACCATTTACCACAAACACACAAAGACACACATCACGCACTGAGCTCACTAGTCTACGAGATCTCGATCACCAGCAGGCTCTAGATCTCAACATCTAAATCTCTCTCAATCCCCTCCCGTTCCACCCGGAAGTCGCCGGATATCACCCTGCCTGCAGTCTGCGGTACGCCGCCGATCCGCCGGAGACCGCGGCCGGCCACCGGGTCCAGTGTGATTGACGTGTCAACACCAGAGCGCGACGTTCTGCCCCGACAGCCGCCGATCAGCAGATCAGGCGATCGCTGTCCCGACGACAGCGTGTCGACATTTGCCTATCTGCGGCCGAGCGGGCGCCGGGCGGGCGGGCGGGTCGGCAGCTGACTGAATAGGGACCAGCGCGGCCCGGCAGACCGCCCGGCGCACCGGGGGACCAGGGGACGCACCAGGGACCGGTCAGCACCGGTCAGCACCGGTCAGTACCGGGAGCGGTCTGGGACAGTGTTACAAAATTATGTTTTTGCTTGGGTGTCAGAGTGAAAAATTTGAGCCCAAAAAAACATGAGAGTGGCAAATTATGTAGAAAATGATACAATATTGATTTCTGTTTTGGATATGAAAAGCAGTAGTTTTCGTTGAAATCATGTATTTCTAGTCAATATTTATGTCAGAAACCCACAATTTATAATTTGGGAGTGGAAAATTGACTCCTAAAATGCGGAGTGAGAGTGGAAAATTATTCACATTTGGGTGTCATTTTCCACTCAAATTGAAAATGTTAGGCCACTGGTCTCGGAAGGGGTGGCCAGACCCGGCAGGACTGGGGTATCTGGTGTCTCTGGGGGCGGCAGTGAAGCTCTTGGCACGCGGCACTGAGCTCCTTCACTGACGGTAAGCGGATCGCGTTGACAGTCAGCCTCAGACGCCGCACCATCTCCGAACCCAACATCACGACTTCAGCCCGCTGGATCGGCCGATAGAGAGGCGCGTGGACCGTATTATACCCCGTCCCCGCTCACAACCCTAAATGCGACCGGTGCCGCTACGTAACGAGCTACTTCCGGTTGCAGTTGGTGATTTCAGTTTTCTGAGCTGTTTCCGGGTTTCTTGCACTCGTGACTCACCGGATGGGTGCAGTACTTTTGAACTATCTTTAGACCGACACTTGAATCAGCTCGTTTCGGCGATTGTCTGAGTCATCTGACCGTTAAGTGACCACTGTCCAGTGACCACTGTCCAGTGACCACTGTCCAGTGACCACTGTACAGTGTCCAGCTCTGTCCAGTGTCCACTGTCCAGTGACCACTGTCCAGTGACCACTGTCCAGTGACCAGCTCTGTCCAGTGACCACTGTCCAGTGACCTGCTCTGTCCAGTGACCACTGTCCAGTGACCAGATATGGCCAGTGACCACTGTCCAGTGTCCAGCTCTGTACAGTGACCACTGTCCAGTGACCAGCTCTGTCCAGTGACCACTGTACAGTGACCAGCTCTGTCCAGTGACCACTGTCCAGTGACCAGTGTCCAGTGTCCAGCTATGTCCACTGTCCAGTGTCCAGCTCTGTCCAGTGACCACTGTCCAGTGACCATCTCTGTCCAGTGACCACTGTCCAGTGTTCAGCTCTGTCCAGTGACCACTGTCCAGTGTCCAGCTCTGTCCAGTGTCCAGTGTACAGCTCTGTCCAGTGACCACTGTTCAGTGTCCAGCTCTGTCCAGTGACAACTGTCCAGTGACCAGCTCTGTCCAGTGACCACTGTCCAGTGTCCATCTCTGTCCACTGTCCAGTGTCCAGCTCTGTCCACTGTCCAGTGTGCAGCTCTGTCCAGTGACCACTATCCAGTGACCAGCTCTGTCCAGTGACCACTGTCCAGTGTCCAGCTCTGTCCAGTGACCTCTTCCCAGTGTCCAGCTCTGTCCAGTTACCACTGTCCAGTGACCAGCTCTGTACAGTGACCACTGTCCAGTGTCCAGCTCTGTCCAGTGACCACTGTCCAGTGACCAGCTCTGTCCAGTGACCACTGTCCAGTGTCCAGCTCTGTCCAGTGACCACTGTCCAGTGTCCAGCTCTGTCCACTGTCCAGTGTCCAGTGACCATCTCTGTCCAGTGGCCACTGTCCAGTGTCCAGCTCTGTCCAGTGACCACTGTCCAGTGACCAGCTCTGTCCACTGTACAGTGTCCAGTGACCATCTCTGTCCAGTGACCACTATCCAGTGTCCAGCTCTGTCCAGTGACCACTGTCCAGTGTCCAGCTCTGTCCACTATCCAGTGTCCAGTGACCACTGTCCAGTGACCAGCTATGTCCACTGTCCAGTGTCCAGTGACCACTGTCCAGTGCCCAGCTCTGTCCAGTGTCCAGCTCTGTCCAGTGACCACTGTCCAGTGTCCAGCTCTGTCCACTGTCCAGTGTCCAGCTCTGTCCACTGTCCAGTGTCCAGCTCTGTCCACTGTCCAGTGTCCAGCTCTGTCCAGTGACCACTATCCAGTGACCAGCTCTGTCCAGTGACCACTGTCCAGTGTCCAGCTCTGTCCAGTGACCACTGACCAGTGTCCAGCTCTGTCCAGTGACCACTGTCCAGTGACCAGCTATGTCCAGTGACCACTGTCCAGTGTCCAGCTCTGTCCACTGTCCAGTGTCCAGCTCTGTCCACTGTCCAGTGTCCAGCTCTGTCCAGTGTCCAGCTCTGTCCAGTGACCACTGTCCAGTGTCCAGCTCTGTCCAGTGACCACTGTCCAGTGACCAGCTCTGTCCAGTGACCACTGTCCAGTGTCCAGCTCTGTCCACTGTCCAGTGTCCAGTGACCATCTATGTCCAGTGACCACTGTCCAGTATCCAGCTCTGTCCAGTGACCACTGTCCAGTGACCAGCTCTGTCCACTGTCCAGTGTCCAGTGACCATCTCTGTCCAGTGACCACTGTCCAGTGTCCATCTCTGTCCAGTGACCACTGTCCAGTGTCCAGCTCTGTCCACTGTCCAGTGTCCAGTGACCACTGTCCAGTGACCAGCTCTGTCCACTGTCCAGTGTCCAGTGACCACTGTCCAGTGTCCAGCTCTGTCCAGTGTCCAGCTCTGTCCAGTGACCACTGTCCAGTGTCCAGTGACCACTGTCCAGTGACCACTGTCCAGTGTCCAGCTCTGAGCGGCGCTCGCATTCGAAGATCCACGATGGTTGTACGATAGTTCAAAGCTAGTCGCCCACGCGCCCTGCCCAAGCGGGGCCTCTGACCTCGCACCGGCTACTGTCGGTGCGACAATAGTCGTCCCGGGCAGCCCCGGGCGGTGGCTGGGGCCTCTCCACAGATATTCTTCGGCATATGCTTGTGGAGATGTGAGCGTTTCTGCGGTTATGCCGCCTCCAGTGCCGCCGGCCTGTCGCGGCAAAAACCAAAAGAATGCATTGCATTGCTGTCAGGTAACCGGGGCCGGTGCGCTGCTCCTCTCGCTGCTGCTGCTGCTGCCGCTGGTGATGGGACGTGACCTCGCCGGTTCTCTGCAAAACAGGTGGTGTACGGCGGCGGCGGCGGCGGCGGCGGCGGCGGCGGCGGCTCCGACCGGTGCGCGATGGCACAGGGGAGGGGCGGGGTTGCACTGGTCAGGGTTGTATCTCCCAGACTAAGGGAGATGTCTCCCGCTAGATCTCCTCCTACTGGGGAGATGTATCCCCCTAGATCTCCTCCTACTGAGGAGATCTAAGGGAGATTGGCCAGAAGAAGCTATCTGTGGATGTGCACGTGATGTGCCGGGGGACAGAAGGGGCAATTCCTCGTAGTGGGACGAGTCACGAGGACTGGGTAACTGGTCTCCACCACAGTGGCTCTCCCTGTCTCCTGTGGGACGGTGGGGTGGTGGTGGGGAGGGGGGGGGGGTAGCTGGTTGATGTGGGATGATGTGACGGTGGGACAGAGGACACGGGGACACAGTCGCCAACAGTCGCCCTCCATGGGTGGGCACCGCTGCCGTCTGACAGACATATCAGTATGCTGCGGACGCGCCGCCAGCACAAACCTCCGGATCGCATGTCGGCGCTGGCCACATAGCCAACGTAACAGTTGGAGGGAAGTCGCAGAGTGTGTCACAATAGGAGAGGAGATGGAAGGGTTCTAGGTGGTTTGAAACAACGTACTCCTTATCACAGGCATACCAGCAGATGGAAATTTCCATGGCTGTTTCATAGAAGTTTGGTGCGTAAATGTCAGGATTGGCGAACGTGAATTGAGGGAATTGCTCGGAACGAAGGCATACGTCTCTCACATCGTATGGGACATTGTTCATGCTCTTTTTTAAATACATAATACTAGAATACATTAAAATTAAGACAGTGTGCTAATGTTTGATAGAACATCTTCTCTTCGGAGATGTGCATTGTGCAACCTTCAGTGTTAATTTTTGTAATGTTATTCAAGCGATAACTTACATGAGTTGTCCACCGTCTTTGACGTCCAATAACGTTAATTAAATAATGGTAAATGAAGGTAAATGAAGTACAGGGTGTTTCATAAAAATGTATCCACTTGGAAATCTCGCGATAACTCCAGTAGTTTTGGTCGCAGGTCTTCAAACTTAACAGCATTGGAAAGTTGATGAAATTCTACATCACATATGTGATAACCAACTCCATCGACGTTCTATTCACTTAGCTTCACCGCATAGAAAAATACTGAAACAGCGACAAAACATAGCTATATTTCCGCAAAGGACGTGATCTTTCACATATCTCTGAGGTCCCGCTGGAGCAGCAAACAGCAGGTCCTAAGCGCTGGAGGAAACACGCTTGAGAAGCAAACAGTCATGAACATGAAACAACATGGCATGCCTAACAACATCGAAATTACGACACTCGGGGCACCACTCTGACCAAGCCATGGCGGCGACCTCACATCAGATGCTCGAAGTGTCGGCCGCCCGACTCCACACAAAGCTGCATCCTGCGTCGCATGTTGGCCATGATCTTGCGGCACATGTCGGCTGTGATGGTGGCCAGGATTTCCCTGATGCTCTCCTTCAGGTTATCCAGAGTGCTTGGTTGTACCTGGTACACTCTTCACTTTATGAACCCCCAAAGGAAACAAATCAAAGGGGGCTCAGATCGGGTGACCTGGCCGACCACGGAAATTCCGTTATCTGCGAGATAAGCATGTCAGCGAACTTGGCCTTGAGTGCGTCCAGGCTGACATGAGCGGTGTGTGCAGTGGCACCGTCTTATTGCATCCACATTCCGTTCCGTTCCGGATATTTGGGAATAAGAACTCCTGGAGCATTGCGACGTAGGGCTCGCTAGGGGTTCATCAATGAAGAGTGTACCAGGTCCAACCACGCACTCTGAATAACCTGGAGGAGAGCATCAGGGAGATCCTGGTCACCATCACAGCCGACATGTGCCGCAAGGCCATGGCCAACATGCGCCGCAGGATGCAGCTCTTTGTTTGGAGTCGGGCGGCCGACACTTCGAGCATCTGATGTGATGTCGCCGCCATGGCGTGGTAAGAGTGGTGCCCCGAGTGTCGTAATTTCGTTGTTGTCAGACATGCCATGTTGTTTCATGTTCATGACTGTTTGCTGCTCAAGCGTGTTTCCTCCAGCGCTTAGGACCTGCTGTTTGCTGCTCCAGCGCGACCTCAGATCTGTGAAAGATCATGTCTTTTTCGGAAATATAGCTATGCTTTTGTCGCATTTGTTCAGTCTTTTTCGCAGCGGTGAAGCTAAGTGAATAGAACGTCTATGGGGTTGGCTTTCACATATGCGATGTATAATTTAATCAGCTTTCCAATGCTGGTAAGCGTGAAGAGCTGCAACTAAAACTACGAGAGTTAACGCGAAATTTCCAAGTAGATAAATTTTTTATGAAACACCCTGTATATGATCTCAAACGCGTTCCCAATGCACCCGGCGGATAATTTCATTCCTAACGATTTTTCAGTCACGACTCTGTCTCAGATTCGAGCTGAGGCGATTCTTTGTGTTCTGGGCCGGCTTGCAGCCGTCGAAAACGCTGCAACCACTGCCCGCTCAGGTCACCATCATCGCTACGTCACGTTGCGTCGTGATTGACATGTGTCTGATGACGCGAGAAGGGTCTGCAAGGGTTATGTGAATGGACGGGGCAGCATCCGGTAACGCTGAACGTGCTGCGCCACAGAACTTGGGTTTCTAATAGCTGGAACACGTGATGGAGCGCAGAGCAGATTACTGGTGCTACTGATGGAGAAGTGCATAGTCCCAGGATTTTGTAGAAGCGAGCTCAAGTTCTGAAATATTTTGCTTGAGAAGCTGCTTATAGTTTGACTGAGTGAACCCAATGCAAGTACGTCCCAACCGAAAATAGCCTTCCTTTGGAAGAGAGGACCGAAAAATACGCTGCGCAAAAATGTGAGCTTAAACTCCTCACAGGACCTTATCTAATTCACACACTTCTCAAATTTCAAATGTCAATTTAATTGGAAGTTGGAACCATTGCCGCGTCAACAAGGCCCCAGATCTGGCGCGTCTCATTCGCCGCTGTGACGCCGCGATGTGCGTCAGACTTGTCCGCGGATCACAATGACGCCTCTCTGCTGGACGTTGGTCGACGATGGAGCCTCACGACTGAAACCGTGTCTTAAATTGTGTCTGAAACTGAAACTGTGTCCAGACCCCCAGATAAGCCGAGTCGTCGCGGTGACATCCAGTCGCCTCCCCCCCCCCCCCCCCCCTTGCCCATCCAGTCCCCCCCCCCCCCAGTGACATCCAGTCGGACCCTCCCTTGAACGAGCTAAGGGTGCTATTCACAATCGATTCTCTGTCACACGGTTTTGGCTGGTTTGCATTCAACCGTGATCACTATGGTAATGGATTTACTGCTAATGTCGTTAATTGTACACGCTTTAGTGCTGTTGCCCAACTGACGTACCAGTTGACGTACATGCATGGCGAACGTTGGCACGCCACTGCGGGTGAATTGGTGAAACAGTCCCAGGAATGAATATGAGTGGAAAATGACCATCAACAGACACCTGGGCAGCATCATAGAGGCAACTTTTAATAGTAGATATTTAGCTACTGAAACATTCCATTGGGTATTGCAGTGGCATCCCTATGGAAACAAAGGCAACACAGCAGTGCCGAAATACACACAGCATTTGCCATCGAGTAACATGTTATGACACAAAATGAATGCCGTTCACGGTTCAACAGCAGAAATTTCCCGTGGGCTGGCAGTGTCTTCAGTCTTCAATAACTGACACGTTCCCTGACAACTCAAAAAGCGATATGTCCAAAAAGAAACGTTTCCTTTCAAGCCCGTGTGTTATTCAGTGTCTGTTGCAAATGTCCTGACTGATGATTACGTCGTAATATAATTCACAATTGTATTCGCAGGCAGATAAATCAACACTACGTGCCAAGAGGACCCAACATAATCATCCCCGGTCCAAAGGACTTACCTTATCATGAGCGGTCATTTGCAGTCGCATGCTAACGACAGGGTCATTGCAGCCGCGGCCAATAAGATGGAATGCGATAACAAGTCGATTTAACCATCCATACTTTGTCAGCTCAGAAATGCAATAATATTCTAAAACTGAACTTGAGGGGGTGTGAGGATGAAAAATGACATCAGAAGTAAGATGAGACAACTGAACAAGTGTGCGAATTGCGCATCGTCTGAATGGTGGCGATGTATAGTGTCGGAGTTGTCATCTATAATGACTATAAATGTCTATCACAATAAAAGTCAGCCAGTTCCAGGTATCAGCCATGTCTGCTAATTGTGCGAATGGTATCCTAATGAAAAGATAGCGTTTTTTACTCCGAAACGACTAACGGTCATAAAATGCAAAATAGCAAATTTCTTCACATTACTGCACGACTGATAAGTACCGTCTCCACGTGAATGTTTTCGCTTAATGTAAACAAACACTGATCTCTCGGGTAGACGACGCTATATGGCACGTATGAGTTTTGATGCTGAAAAGGCTGAAAACCGAAAAAGCTCATTTCATTTTTTTTTTTTAAGCGAAAAACATCTGTCGTGGATTTATTTACGCAGGGTTCTACGGCCATTTTTCTCAGAACTTTATAATTGGCTTGATTCAAATTACTGTAACACAGGCATTATGTGAACGTGTAAGAGTATCGACGTATCGAATTGTCAGGGCCGTTTTCCTAAACACGACAAATGTCTGTCCACACTGAACGGTTACAACACCGATACATACACCGATGTGGAGCGAAATTTGTGTGGAACCCGCGCGGCGCTGGGATCTTCAGCCAAACGCGCGGTGCTGGGCGGAAAATTTCACCCCCTCGTGTCTTCCGAACCAATGACCACAGCAAGACGTACAAGGCGGCGATCGAAAGCTCTCAACGAGATGAATCTAACGCATACCCGAAATTATTCAAATAAGGTTACATGTCAGGTCACGGTCAGGTTAAAGGTCAAAATCGAGTTATTTGAGTTCATGGGTCATACTGTCCATTCAAAGCCTTAGATTACGACCATTATCTCACAAAAAGCTCTCAAAGGTATGATAAATCTACCACAATACCGAAAATGAAATTGTAAGCGAAGTTCAAGGTCAAAGACAGGTCACAAAAGGTCACTATTGGCAAGAGGTCTACGAAAGTCATGCGACACATGTTTTGTAGGTTATTTTACACGTAGCATTCGATAGTTTCAGTCATTGTACCATCCTGCCCCCATATAATGGCCTTTGGGTTAAGATCAGGTCACAAAAGGTCAAAATTGGAAATTGAATAACATAAATTAAAAAAACATGTTTCTAGATCAGTTTGGTCTCAAACATACAGAAATGGCATTTATTTGTCTGTATCTGGTCACTATAAGCCACAAAACTTAACTTAAAAAAATTACGTCATGACATACTTATACTTAGGGAGCCATAAGTGAGTCAAAAATAAGTATATTGTTTTGAAATTTTGTTTGAGTATCGTCCATACTTGGTTTTCTAAAAAAAACTTATTTTTTTCATATCTCTAAACAAACATAATTTTGTGGATTTGTTTACAAAACAAAACTCTTTTTGAATTTTTCGGTATCAAAATCCCCAAATTGCGAAAATCAGAGACAGATATTTTGAGAAGAATCTCATTCCTTTCTTTTGGCGTTTTTCATTTGCAATTTATATCAAAACTCGATTGTCTACGATTTTGCCAACATTTATCGTTTTTTCCACCAAAAATGGAATGACATGACGTCACTAAAACGTCATTATCTCCCAAACTGCTTCACCAATTTCAATGAACGTTTTGAAGAAGACGTCAAATTGATACAGCATAAGGTGCCGAAAGTTTTACTTTAATATCTGTCATAGTGTTCAAGTTATTGAGAAAATCCTGGGGGGTAAAATTTACCCCCCCCCCCCAGCGCCGCGAGGGCTTCTGTTTCAAGAGTTGTTAAAACTCAGAGAGTGTCTCAGAGAGCGAATGTCTCAGAGGAAATTATGTCAAAAGTCGCCGAGGAATGTCAAAAGTCGCCGAAGAAATACTATAGAAGAGCGTAGGTTTTACTAAAGGCATTACTTCCCTGTCGTTGAATTAATTTGCATGATTTAACTACGTGCTTTCTGGTCTTCGGAGAGGTATTTTTACCTTGTTTTGTTGCAGTTAAACATCACATTAGACCATAAAGCTAACCAATTACAATAATTGTGGCCTTGCACATAATTGCGTCACAGTTGCTTCAAGGGTTAGACGACTGGCACATTTTCCCACTGAGCCGGATCATGCTGCCAGTACATATTTGCAACATGGACAGATTAGCTCGTGTCCCATGACCACCACCTGAAGCCATGCAAACGTTGTCATCTTATTTTGACTTTGCATGAGGTGTTGTCAGGGAATACTTTATTAGTTAACAAGACATATATTGTTTAGCTGACTTACTGATGTTCATGGGATAATGGCGATTAGCCGACTTACCAATGCCATGCTTTCGAACAGTACTTGATGCAAGTAGAATGATAGCAGTTACTTAATCATGCTCCCTGTCCCTACCGCTGGGAGCAGTGGCGGGTCCCCCGGACACTGAGGACCGAAATGTCGGACCCGTGGACTTAGCCCGCGAGTGGATAAACACGTAATATCAGTGTATTGCAGAGGACGGCGTTGTCGAGACATTCTGGATTTTTTTTAACGCAATGTCTTTCGCGGGTAACTCAGGTACGGCTGAAATACTCTTGTGATTTAAGGAAATGTTTCACCTTTGTATTGGTTTTGAACTGAAATAGCCATTATCTTTGGCCGTTATTGAAATGTCGAAAATGCTAAGGTCATTTTCCCAAAAACCTGGCTGTTTTTAAGCAATTTAATTTCCCATTTGCAGAATGGGGTCTAGGCTAGTGCCGCCGCTGATTGGCTGACAGCCACTTTGCCAGCCAATCCCACTTTGTCAGCCAATCAGCGGCGGTCTATAGCTCAATAATGACGTCATCATCCCAAATTTAAAACCTTAATTTGTATAAAGTTAAATGACTTTTCGAGATAAAAAATATGACCATCGTTTTCAACAGCACTTACTTCACATTTTCGACTACAACCAGCGTATATTTGACAACTTTCAGAAAGCTGAAACATTCCCTTCAAAGATTAAAGATTACACAAGATGATGATTAAAGATAAATAAAGATTACACTTGTGATGAGATTAAAGATTACGGTGCTAAGTGTGTTCAATACACAAAACAAACTTCCGATATCCAGTGATATCTGGCAGGGCAGAGTCGGTATATAGTTGGAAACAAATGACGAAGCTAATGCCAGTGGGGCACTGCATAGTCAGCAAGACACAATAGTTGAGATACGGCAAAGACAGGCAGCTGAAAAGCAAATAACGAGATCCAACCATAAACAAAACAAACAAAACTCACATTAGTGATGCACCAGGGTGGATCTAGGAACACAATCTGGGGGGGGGGGTTGGGGGGGCACATCAGACGTCAAGGGGCACCAAGCTGAAAGGCGACCCCGAGCGTTTTTGCCGGTCTGAAAGGGCCTCCAGTCGGTCTGAGAGTGTATTTTCAGGTATGAGAAAGCCCTTGACAAGCCTAAGAGGGCCCTCGACAGGCCTGAAAAAGTCCCATACAGGTCTGAGAAGGCCAATATCAGGCCTGAGAGGGCCCTAGCCCTCTACCAGTCTTGTAGGGCCCTTGCAAGACTTGAGAGCGCCCTATGCTGGTCTGAGAGGACCACCGGTAGATCTGAAAGGGTCCTCGGTCGTTCTGAGAGGATCCTGTTGCCGGTGTCAGAGGGCCTTAAGGTCGGTAAGAGAGGTCCCTCAGTTTCTTTGAGAGTACTGTCGATGGGCCAGAGATCGGCCAGGGCCTAAGTCTGAGAGGGTCATTGCCAGACTTGAATGGCCTCCGTCCGTTTAAGAGGGCCATTGTCAGGCCTGAGGGGGCTCAGACCAGGCCTCAGGCTCAGGCGGGCCCAAATGGCTCGCCTGGTGTCCGGTATAGGACCCTCTGTTGCCTAGTAAGGCACCTCTCAGACCGGCTTAGGGCCATCTGAGGACTGGAAAGGGTCCTCTCAAACAGGCACAGGCCCATTTCAATCCCCACAAGGGTCATCTCTGACTAATGTAGGGCCCACTCAGGACTGGGACTGGGCCTCTTAAACCAGCGTAGGGTCTCTTTAAGGCTTGGTCAGGCCCTCTTAAGCGGGCGTAGAGCCTTTTCAGGCCCTGCCAGGACCCTCGCTAACTAACCCAGGGCCCTCTCAGAACTGGCAAAGGCCCTCGCCGACAGGCGTATGGCTCTCTCAGAACCTGAAAAGGGAACTCTCAGACCATAGAAGACCACTCTCAGTTCCTTTCAAGCCTGTTTAGGTCTCTTAGACTGTCGAAGGGCCCTACCAGGCCCAGGAAGGTCCCTTTCAGACCAGTGTAGGTCCCTCAAGGGCCTAAAAAGGACCTCACACCTGATTAGGGCCTCGTAAGACCTCAAGGGACTGGGACTGTCGAAGGACTGGGACTGTCGTAGGGACTGTCGTAGGACCTCTGCTGAAAGCTTGATAAAGGCCCTCCCAAGTCCTGCAAGGACCCTTTCAAACCAGTGTTGGGCCCCAAAGGTCCGGAGAGGGCCTTCTCAGACATGGCTGGACCCCAGGCTTGGCAAGGGCCCCTCAGGCCCTCAGATACGGATGGACCCTGACCCATCCATCTAGGCAGAGGGGGCCCTCCTCAGACGTTTCGGAGAGGCAATTTCCCCCAGGGCCCCTGTGCCCCCTGGATCCGCCCCTGTGATCCATCTCATTGAATATACCTCTGACGAACGTATCACGTGTAGTAACAAAACGTTACATGTATGAGATCTTTGACAACGCAAGGCTTTCAATCTTACAACCAATACAGCATGTCAAAATATCCTACGTAAGCGAAGCTACGTTCGAAATGTCTTCAGCATCGCCGCCCTCGATTCAGCCCTGACATTCTTGAATCCTCATCACTGAATCCTCATCACTGAATCCTCATCACTGAATCCTCATCACTGAATCCTCATCACTGAATCCTCATCACTGAATCCTCATCACTGAATCCTCATCACTGAATCCTCATCACTGAATCCTCATCACTGAATCCTCATCACTGAATCCTCATCACTGAATCCTCATCACTGAATCCTCATCACTGAATCCTCATCACTGAATCCTCATCACTGAATCCTCATCACTGAATCCTCATCACTGAATCCTCATCACTGAATCCTCATCACTGAATCCTCATCACTGAATCCTCATCACTGAATCCTCACCTCAGTACTGCGCACCTACGAAGCTCAACAACAACAACGATGCTCAACGAAGCTACGAAGCTCAACATTTCCCCCAGTCCTGTCGGAGCAGCCATACCGCGTTTTCCCACTCTCTGCAGTATACACAAGTCACACGTGTACCCTGTCTGCAGCCTCTCCGCAGTGTACACAAGTCACACGTGTACCCTGTCTTCAGCCTCTCCGCAGTGTACACAAGTCACACGCGTACCCTGTCTGCAGCCTCTCCGCAGTGTACACAAGTCACACGTGTACCCTGTCTGCAGCCTCTCCGCAGTGTACACAAGTCACACGTGTACCCTGTCTGCAGCCTCTCCGCAGTGTACACAAGTCACACGTGTACCCTGTCTTCAGCCTCTCCGCAGTGTACACAAGTCACACGCGTACCCTGTCTTCAGCCTCTCCGCAGTGTACACAAGTCACACGTGTGCCCTGTCTTCAGCCTCTCCGCAGTGTACATAAGTCACACGCGTACCCTGTCTGCAGCCTCTCCGCAGTGTACACAAGTCACACGTGTACCCTGTCTTCAGCCTCTCCGCAGTGTACACAAGTCACACGTGTACCCTGTCTTCAGCCTCTCCGCAGTGTACACAAGTCACACGCGTACCCTGTCTGCAGCCTCTCCGCAGTGTACACAAGTCACACGTGTACCCTGTCTTCAGCCTCTCCGCAGTGTACACAAGTCACACGTGTACCCTGTCTGCAGCCTCTCCGCAGTGTACACAAGTCACACGTGTACCCTGTCTGCAGCCTCTCCGCAGTGTACACAAGTCACACGTGTACCCTGTCTGCAGCCTCTCCGCAGTGTACACAAGTCACACGTGTACCCTGTCTGCAGCCTCTCCGCAGTGTACACAAGTCACACGTGTACCCTGTCTGCAGCCTCTCCGCAGTGTACACAAGTCACACGTGTACCCTGTCTGCAGCCTCTCCGCAGTGTACACAAGTCACACGTGTACCCTGTCTGCAGCCTCTCCGCAGTGTACACAAGTCACACGTGTACCCTGTCTGCAGCCTCTCCGCAGTGTACACAAGTCACACGTGTACCCTGTCTGCAGCCTCTCCGCAGTGTACACAAGTCACACGTGTACCCTGTCTTCAGCCTCTCCGCAGTGTACACAAGTCAGGCTCCAGTCAGGCTCCAGTCAGTGTGTGCATCTGATCAATGTAAGTTAGAAACTCTGTGGCTTTCGATGACCAATTTGCATGGGCGTCGTTTCAACGTGTGTGCACTGTATAGGCCCGCACGTCACAGCTCTGCTCAGATTTCTGTCCATTTAGACTCTCTCGAGATCCAAGTGCAGCGTGTTTTGCTCAGCTCAACCGATCCTGTTATCATCACTGGCGACATAGATTGTAATATGCTAGGAACTGATGCCGATCCATGTAGAGTTAGGCTGTTGGAATTTTTAGAAAACTTATCCCTGTTTCAACATGTTCGTACCCCCACTTTTAGGTCTGGGTCTCTGTTAGATGTTTTTATCACGAGCGTAGCTGATTTTACAACTGATGTTCAAGTTCACCAATGCGCCTACAGCGATCACTCCTTTATTATTGCCCGTGTCAACATTCTTAACCCGCGCACTGCAGGGGGGTTGATTTCCGCCCACCCCCCCTCAGGTTTTTCGAAGATAGCGAAAAAACGGCGGCGCCCAGCGCCGCCGGGTTTTGATACGCCTGTTAGGACATCAATTGCGCACACTTTGAGAAAAAAATATGCTCGGGTCATCTCATGTCAGGTCACCAGACCAGGTCAAGTGACCCCACCACCAAAAATGTTTGCAGTTGTGCCAAAGCCAGAGTTTTCACCGATCAGGTTGAAACTTACAGGATGTCATGAGGGCATCAGTACTTACAATTCGTATAACTCGGAATTTTGATATGGGTGACCTAAGGTCAGGTCAATTTCGTAACCTCACCATAATAAGTCAATGGGGAAATATACAAATGCTTCCTATTTCAAGGATATGCATGGTACTAGTCCAATTACTTCTGGATCATGTTATTATAGGATATTCTTGATGATCCAAGTGTAAGTTTTGTTCAGTGACTCCTATTGGGTCATTTGAGGTCATGCGAGGTCACCATCACTTTTTTGTCAATAACTCTCGACATAATGAATGTAGAGAAGTAAAACAGACATCAATGTGTTTGTCTCGTCGAGACACGTCTTCCCATATGCAACATGCCCTGCTTGGGTCACCACTTAACCTTGACCTTAGGTCAAATTGTTAAGTTGACTTAACAAGGTCACCATATATATAATTAAAAGCGCCTTGACAAGATAAACACAATGGCGTAAACAGGTTTCCGTTATCTTTATTAAGTAAAAAGTTAATAGCAAAAAACGATTTAGCAAAAAAACTGCATTTTATTTCTTTTTGACCTCTGGAGCCTCAAATATTGACCTGAGATCAAATCTGAGGACATCCCAGCGATTAAAAACTTCACTGATTGGCGTCTGCTTTTTTCCGTTTGTTTCTAACTATCATCGTTTCTGAGATATATGGGAATTTCTGGAGCGATGTCCTAAAACAGGAAAAACCTGGAAAATTTGACCTTTGATGACCTCTGGTGACCTCAATTTTGACTTGACTTAGAAAAAACACTGAAATACTTTCGATAGAACATGTATGAAGCTATCAAATGCCTTTTTCCGCTTTTCGCTACGTTGCGTATGTTTCGAGATCTCAGGGGGGGGGGGGCGGAAATCAACCCCCCCTGCAGTTCGTGTTCGGCGCAAAGCCCCTGCAGTGCGCGGGCTAAAGTACGTGTGAAGCCGAAGTTCATTTATTCCAGACGTCTTCATAGGATGAATGCCTTAGATTTTCATTTTTATCTATGTCGCACTGACTGGAGCCCAGTGTTCTCGCGCGCGGGAGTTGCCGATCAGTGGACTGCCTTCACCGATCTGTTTCTGCCTTCACTTGACTTTCATGCTCCTTCACAGCGCATCAAGCTGTACAACCCTTCGGCACCCCCTGTCTCGGACGCCACCTTGCGGCTGATGGCTCAGCGCCGCGGACTTCTTGCCCGAAGTGGTAGGACCCCAGCCTTTCTCGCTCTCGACAAGATGGCCAAATCTGCCATTAGAAATGATGTGAGGTATGATATTGCCCGGCGGGTGACTGAGCAGGGTCCTACCACCATCTTTCGGAACATTCGCCAAATTATTGAGGGCAAGAAGTCCGCGCAGAGAGCTGCGCCTGAGGCCACACCCGACGAGCTAAACGGGTACTTCGTCGGGGTGGGGCCTCGTGTCGCGGGTGAGGTTCGAGACAGGGGGGAGCCCCTTCAGCTTCCTTGTAGACTTCCGAGGGTTGGCGCCTGCGCCTTCACTCTGAAGCCTGTCACTTTTGACTTTCTCCGTTCTGTCCTCTTTTCTATGAAAAGTTCAGGAGCCTGTGGTTCTGACGGCATCTGCACCCGGATTTTGAAACTTTGTTTCGACGTCATCGGCCATGTCTTCCTTCATATCATCAACACCTGTCTCACGACCTGTGAATATCCCGCCTCCTGGAAACACTCTATCGTGCATCCTATTCACAAATCCGGCAGCCTTTCCGAAACATCAAACTTCCGTCCCATCTCCATCGTACCAGCCTTTCCAAAACTTATAGAGAAAGTTGTTCAGCGACAACTGTACTCTTACATGGCCAACAATCACCTTTTTTCCTCATCCCAGCACGGTTTTCGTTCAAATCACTCCACAGAAACCGCGCTTCTTACCGTATCCGATCATATCCTTTCCGCCACCGACCGCCAGGACATCACTCTCCTCTGTCTACTTGACCTGTCAAAATGCTTTGACGTGATCGACCACGCAAAGCTCCTTTCCATACTCCAAACCTATTATATCGATCCTACCTGGTTTTCCTCTTATCTCACTGGCCATACTCAATCTGTTTGTACAGCTGACGGGCGTGGGAACCGCCACCTTTCCCGATCCCTACCAAATCCTATCGGTGTTTTCCAAGAATCCTCACTCGGACCACTCCTATTCCAGATTTGTGCCAATGACTTATGCCTCTTTGCCCCTGAGGCGCACGTGGTGCAGTACGCTGACGATACCCAAATTCTGGTCTCAGGCAAAAAGAATCCCTCCCTCAGCTCATTGCTACCCTGGAACAGGCTTTATCATCTCTCGACACCTGGTTCCATTCCCATGGTTTGCAAGTAAATACCGGGGAAAACAGAGCTCATTGTCTGTGGTTCCCGTCAAAATTGTCGTGGCATGACCACGACCACTATTCGGTTCCGTGAGGTCATAGTGCGTGAGAGCCCCACGGTGAGGAATCTTGGCGTACTGTTCGACAAGCACCTCCCGTGGGACTCACACGTATCTGCCCTCGTTAAAACATGTAACGGTATCCTCATCGGCCTGACCCACGTGCGTCATCAGATCCCTTCGTCACTTCTTCCTGTCATAGTCGACGCCCTTGTCATCTCGCACGTCCGATACTGTTTGACGGTGTTCGGCAACGGCTCAGAGAAGAACATGCAGCGCCTCCAAAAGATCCTCAATTTTGGCTTGCGCGCTGTCTCTGGCCGGCGTAAATTTGATCACATATCGGACGTGCGAGATGAACTGGGCTGGCTCACCGCCCGGCAGCTGTACGAACTCCAATCCCTCAATCTTCTTCACAAAATTCGCACCACCGGGGAACCACAGGCTCTCGCTTCCCGGCTTTCGACAAACTCTGAGTTTCGAGCTAGAAGCACACGCCAGGACGCTGATTTGGCCCTCCCGCGCGTGAGAACCGAAGCCGGCAAGAGACGGTTTTTATACAGTGTAGCGCAGCGCTACAGCGCGTTGCCGCCGGACCTGCGCGAGGCGTCTTTAGCTTCTTTTAAACGTCAGCTCGGTGATCTTTTACATGGTGCATGATGGGTGTCGTGTATGTTGATGTCGGTGGCTGTGTGAGTGTGTGTATGATCATGGAGTGTATTTTAGTTTCTAGTATGCATGTTGCTGAGTGTCGTTTTTAACATGTCTCTACCTTTTAACCATGACGCGACACTCAGAATAGCCGTTTTATGCATCGGAGAGTGTTTTTACTGTCAATACATACATACATACATAAGTCACACGTGTACCCTGTCTGCAGCCTCTCCGCAGTGTACACAAGTCACACGCGTACCCTGTCTGCAGCCTCTCTGCAGTGTACACAAGTCACACGTGTACCCTGTCTGCAGCCTCTCCGCAGTGTACACAAGTCACACGTGTACCCTGTCTTCAGCCTCTCCGCAGTGTACACAAGTCACACGTGTACCCTGTCTGCAGCCTCTCCGCAGTGTACACAAGTCACACGCGTACCCTGTCTGCAGCCTCTCCGCAGTGTACACAAGTCACACGCGTACCCTGTCTTCAGCCTCTCCGCAGTGTACACAAGTCACACGTGTACCCAGTCTGCAGCCTCTCCGCAGTGTACACATGTCACACGTGTACCCTGTCTTCAGCCTCTCCGCAGTGTACACAAGTCACACGTGTACCCTGTCTGCAGCCTCTCCGCAGTGTACACAAGTCACACGTGTACCCTGTCTGCAGCCTCTCCGCAGTGTACACAAGTCACACGTGTACCCTGTCTGCAGCCTCTCCGCAGTGTACACAAGTCACACGTGTACCCTGTCTGCAGCCTCTCCGCAGTGTACACAAGTCACACGTGTACCCTGTCTTCAGCCTCTCCGCAGTGTACACAAGTCACACGTGTACCCTGTCTGCAGCCTCTCCGCAGTGTACACAAGTCACACGTGTACCCTGTCTGCAGCCTCTCCGCAGTGTACACAAGTCACACGCGTACCCTGTCTGCAGCCTCTCCGCAGTGTACACAAGTCACACGTGTACCCTGTCTGCAGCCTCTCCGCAGTGTACACAAGTCACACGTGTACCCTGTCTGCAGCCTCTCCGCAGTGTACACAAGTCACACGCGTACCCTGTCTGCAGCCTCTCCACAGTGTACACAAGTCACACGTGTACCCTGTCTGCAGCCTCTCCGCAGTGTACACAAGTCACACGTGTACCCTGTCTGCAGCCTCTCCGCAGTGTACACAAGTCACACGTGTACCCTGTCTGCAGCCTCTCCGCAGTGTACACAAGTCACACGTGTACCCTGTCTTCAGCCTCTCCGCAGTGTACACAAGTCACACGTGTACCCTGTCTGCAGCCTCTCCGCAGTGTACACAAGTCACACGTGTACCCTGTCTGCAGCCTCTCCGCAGTTTACACAAGTCACACGTGTACCCTGTCTGCAGCCTCTCCGCAGTGTACACAAGTCACACGTGTACCCTGTCTGCAGCCTCTCCGCAGTGTACACAAGTCACACGTGTACCCTGTCTGCAGCCTCTCCGCAGTGTACACAAGTCACACGTGTACCCTGTCTGCAGCCTCTCCGCAGTGTACACAAGTCACACGTGTACCCTGTCTGCAGCCTCTCCGCAGTGTACACAAGTCACACGTGTACCCTGTCTGCAGCCTCTCCGCAGTGTACACAAGTCACACGTGTACCCTGTCTTCAGCCTCTCCGCAGTGTACACAAGTCACACGTGTACCCTGTCTGCAGCCTCTCCGCAGTGTACACAAGTCACACGTGTACCCTGTCTGCAGGCCTGGCACTGTCCCGCCCCGCACCCCAGCCTTGCAGCAGCGGGTCCAGTCTCCGGGAGACCCTTGGAGACACCGGGAGACCCTGGGAGACGTTGCAGAGCCCGGTCGGACACCGGCGGACAGGTGTCGGGTTGCAACATGCACCGGACAGCGGTGCAGTGTCACAATGGGACAAGCTGTCCCGGTGTTCTGGGTGGTGGACGCGACACCGGCTTTCCCAGCGGCTCAGGCGGGGTGTGGGGGGGGGGGGGGCTTTCCGTGGTTATTCGGTGGTAAAACACCCACGAGATGTAAGCGATGATCATTATAAGTGTGTCTATCATTTTACTTGAGTCCAGTGATTCGCAAGGTCAATGTCTTCTTATCTGGCTATAATAAGGCAGAACTGTGTGCTGTCGTGTGTCGCCCACCAAATGGTAGAGTTGGCCAGAAAGCAATCAGTAAGGCGAAGTACATATACCTATATCAATATTTGTTTGCATCGAGACAGAACAAATGCATGACACTGATGCCCGCAGCTTTCTCGATCGCTTGCAAACAAAGGTAAGGTTCAAAATTTAATTTGTACTTCGGTACCTATCATCGATACCACTTTGTCGCAAACATTGAAAGAAGAACATGAACGAATTTAATTTATGTTGCAGTTCTCAGACGCACTAATACCTAACTGCTGTGGCTACTCCCCTCCCTCTAACTCTATCAATCATGTCCTCAGAATAGTAGATACAGTCCCATATTAATTTCAAATGAAAGGCAAACCCAGTCTTATGTCCATTCCAATCCGACCGGATGACTGGATGTCTGCATTTGGGCTAAGTATCATCGATATTAATCGAATATATATCGTTGTTAATAGTATCTATTCATTATGGCTTGTCAACATGAATGCAAACATTTATGTGATGTTGCAGCTGAACGGCTATATATTGCAAACTTTATCGTAAAATGTTCGAAAATAGGTAGAATAGGGAAACCATTTCTTTAAAAAAAAAATCAAGACCATTCCTTGTTCGGTTTTTGGATAAGAGGGATTAGACTGAATGGATTGAAAATGGTTCCATGGCAGGCTGTATCAAAGTCATTTACTAAATGACATTTAGTTGGATTGACAATTAGATAAATATGTTGTGAGGAAGCGGACAAAGTCTTTAACCAGGATCAAGCATAAACGAAAACTCCGAGAACAAACATGAGCAATAATACAGCACAATTGTATCAGTTGTGCTGCTTTGTGAAATGTAAAATAAGAAAGAAACATTCATCTTGCGTTCTAGCAACCAGGTCCTTGCTTGGCTCGACTTCAGTGGAAGCAATTCGCATTCCTCGCCAAGTCGCATCCAGGGGTGGTAAAGTGTTCTGTCTTTATGGATAAGGTCAGAGACAAAATGCTCCTTCCACGAAGTACTCGGGGATCAAAATGCCCGTAAAAATCATTACTATGTCATTCCTGGGAAAATTTACTAAGCGATCTTGTCCTTAGAAATACTGGTCGTTAAAACAACTTCAGATGTATTATTCACTTAATCATATTCATCACGTCAGTATGTATGTACACTTACATTTTTTTTATTAGTAGCTGGGTTTCAGCTCTTGATTGCCAATAATTTAGTTTCACCCATATTTCCGACGAAAACATATATACCAGTTATCTAGTCGACAGTTGATTTTGTACCAGGCCCAGGGGCCTGGGCCGGGGTACTTGTGCATTTCCAATGGAGTGAGTCTACTGTCAGACTGTCAGGACAGTGGATTTCACTGTCTTGAGACTTTGAGATTTCTGCTATAAATAGTAGAAAATCCGGCTCATTCAGCATTAACATCCAGCAGTTATACCGTGTATCCAGCGCAATTGCGTCGTTTATGGCGCATGGTGTATGTTTGAGACGTTGAGACAAGGCGCTATACGAAGGTAGAGTCATCCGGCGATTTGACCAAATCCGACTCAGGGGTGGTGACGTCATCTGGACGTAGAATCCCTTGCCCCTATACAAATTCATAATAACTCACAATTTTGTAAAGACTTTAAAGATAATTCTACCAAGACCATTTACAGACAACATGCACTGAAATATAGACCAATTCAAGGTCTCTAACTTATCTAAATAACACTCTGCTGCTAAGTCACTCCTATTTTGACAGCGAAGGGGCTCTTACTCCTATGCTAATGTTAAAAGGCCATATATAGGCCGCGCCACAAATGTCGGTGCACCAAAATCTTGTGGACGTATGACGTCACGCCCCAGACAATTGAGCCTATGGCGACTGCATGCAGGATAACCCTCTGGCCTATTCCAATTCCAGAGAAGACATTTGTTTTGGAATGTTAAAGGGGTGCAGTGTTTCGTAGATGTTATAATATGCATAATATGCATTTTGATTTTTCTTGTGAGATGTGAAGGTTAAGTGGTTCTGGTTTGTTCAATGTTGATGTGGAAGTTCAAGGTCCCTGACCCCAGATCCTTCCATGTTGAAGGGTCTGGTGAGGTAGCCTAGGTACCAGGTTAGTTAACGAGGTGAGTTGATGTGACTGAGATATATTTTTTTTTAGAGATATTTGTAAAATTGCTAAGGCGTTGTTCATGTTATGGTGTTTGTGGGATGTCCAGATTGAGATGTCGTCAGTGTATATTTGATTTTGTGTAGGTGATTACCTAGCGGGCGCGAAGCGCCCGTGAGGCTTCTCGTCAACTCACTAGACAAATTTACATTTGACCCGGCCCGACCCGGCACGACCCGGCACGACCCGGCACGACCCGCCCCGACCCGGCCATACATACGTTTTTCGGAAGCTAATAACTTTGCACCCACTGCTCCGATTGAGATCGGGTTTTCACCATTGCATAGGACCATCAATTCAATTTTGATTTTGTTATGGTGCGTTCTGCTAGGAGTGGTACCACAGCGCGTGGCACCTGCAGACGTCGAAAACAAAAATCCTTCTTGATAAAAAATGGCTTGATGTATCTAAGCATTCGTTTTGTATGCGCTGAAGCATGCAGCGCTCGGGATGTACTCCCTTTTGGCGGATTCGAGAAAAGAAATCATGTGCAATTTAATAAAACTAAATTGTTATGTTGGCATGCATGGAGGCCTGGCAATTTGTATGGGGGACTAAAGGGAATAAAAGGACTATGTGTTACTACCACGTGTGCTCCTGTACCGTTGCATATTTAAAACCTGTTCTAGCTTTACCAGTACGCGCCCGCTCGGTCATCGCCCCCAAAAAGGTGTTTTACTGGTGGAATGGAGTGTAAGGGTAATACGGGTCTAATATGCAAGGGTCTAATGCTAAAGTAAAGAGGATTGGGCTGAGTAGGTACTGACCCTTGCATTAAGTCTGTTGACGCACATTTGGTGTCTACCAAGTTGAAGAGCCCTGGGTGTTTTACTTGAAAAATTTGGCTGCAGAGATAATGGTTATTGGTTGGTATTAGTTCAGAAATTCACCTCCCCAGTTTATGGTGTTCTTGAGGTCCCTAATATAAGAAAAGAAGTCAGCTGACGGTAATATTATGACAAACTGAAAAGTGAGTTATCTTGTCTACGAGATGGTCTGGGGGTCTGGGGTAGGTTCCGCAGCGCAGCGAGCGAATGCAAGCTGAACATTCTAAACGTGGGTCCCTGCTACCGTAATTTCTGTAAAGGTTATGTCCAGTAGCGTACATGAGTGGAGCTTTTCAGATGAAAAGTTGGTGGGGAAAAATGTCATATTGGCTGGTTGTTTTGCATGGTTGAGATGAAACATTGCTATTTTAACGCCAGGAAACTTTGAAATCTGACAAAAGTTGGTGGGGCAAATCACAGGATTGGTGGGGCAGTGGCCTCACTATTTGAATAGGAAACTCCACTCCACCCGTAGTATAGCGTACCCAGGATTCACTCCAGGAGGTATCAATTTTTTCCAGGTTGTCAGTTGTGCTTCGTTCTTGCAAGAAGCCTGATTGGTTGTTTGATATGATGTGTATTGATTTGATACAATATAGCGGTCGTTCCTTCATCATGCACTCACGGATTGCGTGGTAACAGCTGGTCAGTGATATTGGCCTGTAGCTTTCAGTGGAAGTTATATCTGTGTTTGGTTTTAAAATAGGGATGATGTAAGCATGCAGCCAGGAGTTAGGGTATGCATGTGAAGTACAAAAATGACCCCAGCTGAGCTGGGGTCATTTTTTATGTCACTTTTGGTCGGGGCCACTCACAACACTTTTAGCACCCCTGGTCGCCTCGACCTAATTTCGACACTGATTTTCAGACTTCGACGTCTTGCCACGTTAGATGAAAGCTCCGATTGGCTTTCAACTAAAACGTTGTCATACATCCTCTTCTCTACACTTTACCCTCAGTCTCGGCTGTCATGACTATTCTTACTGATTTCCATCCCACTACAGGTCCAGATGTCCAGCCTGCTCTGCCCAACCTGCAACCGTCCCGTATAGTCCGCTGCGTCCGCTATGAGGTCCCCACCTCCGCCGCCGCCGCCGCCGCCGCCGCCACCACCACCACCGCCCTGCCACCGCCCCTCCGTCGCCGCCGCCCTGCCGCCGCCGTCGCTTACGCTTACGTCACGGCGGGGGGCGCGGCCTGACGCGGTGGTGGGTGTGGCGAGGCGTGGGCCGCCGTGGGCTGCGTGTCGGTGGGTCCGAGTCAGCCAGCCAGCCAGGCCAGGCGAGGACGACTCATGCCGTGCGAACCGGGCCACGCTGCACGGCGCTGGCCAGGGTAGGGCTGGCGCCGAAAAGGTCGCCTTTGCACAGCACCCTTTTCGATTGATTCGTTGAACAGGGGTTAAAAATGGCTACAATTTGTAACAAGCTCACGGTTACTGTTGAATTCATGTTGCAAAACAGCAGACACAGAGTACTTGTCTGTCAAATAGCATCGAAAGCTTTCGAGAACAGCAGGTCCAAGTGCATTAGATAATTACTTTGTATTAGTTGTTAATTGCTATTCATAAAACGAATTATAATATTTCTTGATTACGTTGTGCTGCAAGGTTTCCTCCATTATTTGCATCAGTCATTCGCCGATGTGAGTGCGTGAGACCAGCTGGAGAGTCACGCGCGCTGACTGTGACGACATGATCTTTCAGTGACTTGATTTGTTGCTAGGATGGAAAGGCGGGCATTCTCAGTTCGTATAGCGGAATTTCCGGGGCCAGAGTGTGGGACAATTGCACTTGTGCAAATGCACGCTTGAATGGCGCTGAAATTGCCAGAGGACAGGTGCAATTTGCAACAGCATGTCTTCGTGACCCTCCGAGACCACATCCGGATTCTTAATTGGGGTCAGCAGAGACAAAACTATGTTCTTGGTCCAGGACGCGTTTTAAAAAGTGCTAAGGCATTCTACCAGTCCTATCAAGGTCACATTAAGTTCTACCTGATCTTGGGCATGATTCGCCTTCTGAAATATTATAATTTGATATGCAGTGAATGGGGTGGACAATGATGAAAAGGAATGCCAAAAAGTTGCATGATAAAGATCAGGTAAATGCCGTATGCCTGATAACGACATTGTAAATAGCCTTATCAAAATGTGTGTTTCATGTTCGTGTTTTGAGATTCATAACGGAACTACAACGTTTATTATGCAAAGCTAATGTATTGTTATGTATATTGCTATATATCCATAATAATCATGCATGCGCGGCGAGTGTTCATGTGCGTACTTGGTACTTATTTGTTTGTGGCTTGTCTACTTCAATCGGTTATCTTATGTGCAAACATTAACCTAAATTAAAATAGCAATAAAAAGAATAGTTTTATAATACGATACCGCATAAACTTTATGGAAAACACATGCTATATAAAATTATCTGCTCCTATGCGCAATTGACAAAGCCTACTGGGCAATGACACAAAGCCTACTGGGCAATGACACGAAGTCTGCTGGGCAATGGCACAAAGTCTGCTGGGCAATAACACAAAGTCTGCTGGGCAATGACACAAAGTCTGCTGGGCAATGACACAAAGTCTGCTGGGCAATGACACAAAGTCTGCTGGGCAATGACACAAAGTATGCTGGGCAATGGCACAAAGCCTACTGGGCAATGACACAAAGTCTACGGGGTAATGACACAAAGTATGCTGGGCAATGACACAAAGTCTGCTGGGCGATGACACAAAGTCTGCTGGGCAATGACACAAAGTCTGCTGGGCAATGACACAAAGTCTGCTGGGCAATGACACAAAGTCTGCTGGGCAATGACACAAAGTATGCTGGGCAATGGCACAAAGCCTACTGGGCAATGACACAAAGTCTACGGGGTAATGACACAAAGTATGCTGGGCAATGACACAAAGTCTGCTGGGCAATGACACAAAGTCTGCTGGGCAATGACACAAAGTCTGCTGGGCAATGACACAAAGTCTACTGGGCAATGACACAAAGTCTGCTGGGCAATGACACAAAGTCTACTGGGCAATGACACAAAGTCTGCTGGGCAATGCCACAAAGTCTGCTGGGCAATGACACAAAGTCTACTGGGCAATGACACAAAGTCTGCTGGGCAATGACACAAAGTCTACTGGGCAATGCCACAAAGTCTGCTGGGCAATGACACAAAGTATGCTGGGCAATGACACAAAGTCTGCTGGGCAATGACACAAAGTCTACTGGGCAATGACACAAAGTCTGCTGGGCAATGACACAAAGTCTACTGGGCAATGCCACAAAGTCTGCTGGGCAATGACACAAAGTCTGCTGGGCAATGACACAAAGTATGCTGGGCAATGCCACAAAGTCTGCTGGGCAATGACACAAAGTCTGCTGGGCAATGACACAAAGTATGCTGGGCAATGCCACAAAGTCTGTTGGGTAATGCCACAAAGTCTGCTGGGCAATGACACAAAGTCTGCTGGGCAATGACACAAAGTCTGCTGGGCAATGACACAAAGTCTGCTGGGCAATGCCACAAAGTCTGCTGGGCAATGCCACAAAGTCTGCTGGGCAATGACACAAAGTCTGCTGGGCAATGACACAAAGTCTGCTGGGCAATGCCACAAAGTCTGCTGGGCAATGCCACAAAGTCTACTCGGCAATGCCACAAAGTCTGCTGGGCAATGACACAAAGTATGCTGGGCAATGACACAAAGTCTGCTGGGCAATGACACAAAGTCTGCTGGGCAATGACACAAAGTCTGCTGGGCAATGACACAAAGTCTGCTGGGCAATGACACAAAGTCTGCTGGGCAATGACACAAAGTCTGCTGGGCAATGACACAAAGTCTGCTGGGCAATGACACAAAGTCTGCTGGGCAATGACACAAAGTCTGCTGGGCAATGCCACAAAGTCTGCTGGGCAATGCCACAAAGTCTACTGGGCAATGCCACAAAGTCTGCTGGGCAATGACACAAAGTATGCTGGGCAATGACACAAAGTCTGCTGGGCAATGACACAAAGTCTGCTGGGCAATGACACAAAGTATGCTGGGCAATGACACAAAGTCTGCTGGGCAATGACACAAAGTATGCTGGGCAATGACACAAAGTCTGCTGGGCAATGACACAAAGTCTGCTGGGCAATGCCACAAAGTCTGCTGGGCAATGACACAAAGTCTGCTGGGCAATGCCACAAAGTCTGCTGGGCAATGACACGAAGTATGCTGGGCAATGACACGAAGTCTGCTGGACAATGCCACAAAGTATGCTGGGCAATGCCACAAAGTTTGCTGGGCAATGCCACAAAGTCTGCTGGGCAATGACACAAAGTCTGCTGGGCAATGACACGAAGTATGCTGGGCAATGCCACAAAGTCTGCTGGGCAATGACACAAAGTCTACTGGGCAATGACACAAAGTCTGCTGGGCAATGACACAAAGTCTGCTGGGCAATGACACAAAGTCTGCTGGGCAATGACACAAAGTCTGCTGGGCAATGACACAAAGTCTGCTGGGCAATGACACAAAGTCTGCTGGACAATGACACAAAGTATGCTGGGCAATGACACAAAGTATGCTGGGCAATGCCACAAAGTCTGCTGGGCAATGCCAC
>JAXIVJ010013443.1:0-37182 GCA_036785665.1 Chirona hameri | reverse complement strand
ATATATATATATATATATATATATATATATATATATATATATATATATATATATATATATATATATATATATATATATATATAATATATATATATATATATATATATATATATATATATATATATATATATATATATATATATATATATATATATATATATATATATATATATATATATATATATATATATATATATATATATATATATATATATATATATATATATATATATATATATATATATATATATATATATATATATATATATATATATATATATATATATATATATATATATATATATATATATATATATATATATATATATATATATATATATATATATATATATATATATATATATATATATATATATATATATATATATATATA
Source organism: Chirona hameri (assembly GCA_036785665.1). Lineage (NCBI taxonomy): Eukaryota > Metazoa > Arthropoda > Thecostraca > Balanomorpha > Balanidae > Chirona > Chirona hameri. Next base: position 36,788 of record JAXIVJ010013443.1, on the reverse strand, counting down.
TATATATATATATATATATATATATATATATATATATATATATATATATATATATATATATATATATATATATATATATATATATATATATATATATATATATATATATATATATATATATATATATATATATATATATATATATATATATATATATATATATATATATATATATATATATATATATATATATATATATATATATATATATATATATATATATATATATATATATATATATATATATATATATATATATATATATATATATATATATATATATATATATATATATATATATATATATATATATATATATATATATATATATATATATATATATATATATATATATATATATATATATATATATATATATATATATATATATATATATATATATATATATATATATATATATATATATATATATATATATATATATATATATATATATATATATATATATATATATATATATATATATATATATATATATATATATATATATATATATATATATATATATATATATATATATATATATATATATATATATATATATATATATTAACATATAATAACTTAACACTTCACCCCTCCAACACACGTACCGACGCAACACGCACTTACTCCAACGCAGTTTGAATGCACTTGAACGCATGCAGTTTCTGCTTGCGCATCAAGATGGCTGCCGCGTGTGCCGAATTCAGAGGGTAGTTAAAGACCTGGTAAAATGGCGAGCCCCTGGTAAGCACTCTAGTAGGCAGCTTGTCGCGCGTGTGCCGAATGCAGGGGTAGTTCAAGGCCTGGTTCAAGGGCGAGCCCCTGGTAGGCACTCTAGTAGGCAGATCATACTGGGGTGTCTACCATGGGTGAGACCCTGGTACTGAATACTACCATTAGTACCAGGCTTCGAAGGGTGGTATCTTGGGTGGTAGAAGGGCTTTACTAGGGGAACTAGTAAGACCCATAGTATCTTTTTCTCTCAGTGTAGCCTTTTTGACATTTGATGAGTTATGGAGCCTAAACTATTGAACTGAGCTCAAATTCGAGGACACCTTAGCGATTGCATTTCTCAAGCGATTGCCATTGTTATTTTTGTCGTTTGTTCCTAGCTATCATAGTGCCTGTGATAACTGGGGGTTGCTGGAGCGAAATCTTAAAACTTGAAAATCTGACCTTTGATGACTTCTGGTGACCTCAATATTGACTTCAGGAAAAAATACATGAAGTACCTTCCAATGTGCTTGTCGAGAGCTTTTGAACGTGTTTTTCCGCGTCTTTCTAGCCATGTTAGTTTTCGAGTTAGAGTGGGGGTTCCAAAACAGTAAAATCCACTGTCCTGATAGTGGACCTCCATTGAAAATGCGGTAGTACCCCGGCCCCGGCCCCGGGGAATCTACTGTCCGGATTTCCCGCGCCGTAAACGCCGCCCAGGGGACCCCTTAAGTTAACCCGCGAGTTACTGGGGGGCTATTTTTTGCCCCCCTCCCGTTATTTTGCCATAACTCTTAAACGAACACCGGTATCGTCATCAACCTTGCAGTACCTTCTCTCACATCAATTATACACATGTTGACATAAGGAAAAATATGAGCCTATGATAGGTCAACCGGGAATGACGTCAGAGTGACGTCATGTTCTTCGGTTTTTGTTGAAAAATAATGGTTTGCGGAAAACGATGTCAAAGGTACAATATTTGAGATAAACTAAACTGTTTTAAATCAAATTACTTACAATAGACGGGGCTAACACACTGCTATCTCGGATTTTTGAGGGTTTTTTTTATTCAAAATTTTGAGAAATCCAAATACATTTTTTTTTGTTTTTACAAAAATTTCAAGAAAAAATCAGAATTATCCAAAAACCGGAATATATTTGATCGAGACTTATGCGGTGAATATGTGTACCAAATTTCAAGTTGATATCTTTAAAAATGACCGAGTTATGACCTTTAATGACAAAAATCGGCCACTTCTCACAGCATTACTATGCATAAAAAAACGCATTTCCATTTTTGCTTTTTACTTCTATTTGTATGGAACAAACAATGTTCTAAGGTTATTTTTCGCGTTCTAGACGAAAAATAAACCCATAAACATGTGTTACAACGTCTAATGACCGTAATCTGCAATTTGACCTCGTGACCTCGGATGACCTTGACCTGACCCAAGGTCATAAACAGCTTAGAAAGGTACTTAGAAGTGTCAGACACACGAATCATACCGATTTATCTACAGCTTATGCGTTTAATATCGCAATTTTGCGCGACAATTCCATCCATCGAGACCTTTTGACACGATCAAACATTTTGTACTTGACTTGACCTGTGACGTCATCGGTGACCCCGAGGTCAACAATATTTTGTTTCTTTCGATAAATTTCCAAGGGCTATCGAATGCCGTTTTAATTTTTACATTCGGTCCAGTAGTTCCGGAGATCAGAGGGGGGGGGGGCAAAAAATAGCCCCCCCCCCAGTAAGTCGCGCTATGAAATATACCCCAGTAACTCGCGGGTTAAGGTTTTTCGAGGATAGCGAAAAAGGGCAGCACACAGCGCCGCAGTTTTTGGCACAGCAAATATTCAAATGCTTCTTATTCTGAGGATACGCAAGATATCAGCCCAATTCATTCTGGATCATGTTAGTATAGCCCATTCTTGAAGACCCCGGTGCATTTTTGGTTCAGTGACCGCACGTGGTGAATCTATCGTCCGAATTTTGTTTTCGTCGGATTTGTTTTAAAATGTTATTTATAATTCTTGGCAACCAAGAGCTGAAACGCAACTGCTATTTGTATAATATAAATGTACATACATACATACTGACGTGATGAATATGATGATTAAGTGAATAATACATCTGAAGTGGTTTTTACGATCAGTATTTCTAAGGACATGATCGCTTAGTACATTTTCTCAGGAATGACATAGTAATGATTATTGCTGGCAATTTGACCCCCGAGTACTTCATGAGAAAGAACATTTTGTCCCCGACCTTATCCATAAGGACAGCACACTTTACCACAGGGGTGGTAAAGGTGCTTTGAGTGGCCCCGACCAAAAGTGGCACATACGAAAAAGACCCAGCACAGTTGGGGTCATTTTTTTACTTCACATGAATACCCTAACACCTGGCTGCATGCTCACATCAACCCTATATTTTAACCAGCGCCGTGCCGTTGGGAGGGGTTAAACACTCCCTCAGGTTTTTCGCGGATAGCGGAAGAACGGCGAAGCGCAGCGCCGCCATTTTTGTCACAGCTGTTTGTGTATCAATTGTCCACATTATTAAAAAAAAATCATCCGGTGATCTTAGGTCAGGTCACCAGACCAGGTACCGTGACCCCACCTAAAAAAAACGTGTGGTCGTACCACAGTCACAGTTTTGGGATGATCGGTTTTACACTTACAGGATTTCATAAGGTCACATGTATCTACAATTTGTTTATCTAGGATTTTTAATATCAGCGACCTAAGGTCGGTTTAATTTCGTTACCTGCCCATTATAAGTAAGTCTAGGGGGAAATATTAAAATGCTTCCTATTCTAAGGAGACGCAAGATAGCAGTCTAATTCCTTCTGGATCATGTTATTATAGAACATTATTGATGACCTAGGTGCCATTTGTGTTCAGTGACTCTTACGGGGTCAGCCGAGGTCATCCGAGGTCACCAACATTTGTATGTCAATAACTCTTGACATAATGACGATAGAGAAGTGAAACCGACACCAATGTGTTTATCTCGTCGCGGCACGTCTTCCCATTTGCAACATGACCTAGTTAAGTTACCGCCACTTGACTTTGACCTGAGGGTCACATTTGTAAGTTGACCTGATCTGGTCAACACAAATATAAGGACAAAGCGTTTTGACGAGACAAGCACGATGGCGTCAAAATTATTGCCTTGTCGTTATTAGGTAAAAAGCTATTCGTTATAAACGTTTTGTATATCCTTTTTGACATTTGATGAGCTCTGGAGCCTGAAATTTTGACCTGAGCACAAATTCAAGGACACTGTGGCGATTGCATTTTTCAAGAACTTTTCATTGTTTTTTCTGTTTGTTCCTAGCTATCATAGTTCCGGTGATATCTGGGGGTTTCTGGAGCGATGTCTTAAAACTTGAAAATCTGACCTTTGATGATCTCTGGTGACCGCAAAATTAACTTGATGGAAAACATTTTGTACCTTCGAATGTGCTTGACGAGAGCTTTTGAACGTTTTTTTTTTCTGCGTCTTTCTAGCTCTTTAGTTTTCGAGTTAAATGGGTGGGGTCCCAGGGCAGTGAAATCCATTGTCCTGACAGTGGACCGCTATTTAAAATGCACAAGCACCCCGGCCCGCCCCCGGGGATCGACTGTCCGGGTTTCCCGCGCCGTGCCAGGGGTGGGGTGTGTAGACGCCTCCCCCCCTGCGATTTTTCCAGGATAGCAAAAAAGCGGCTGCGCGCAGCGCCGCCGTTTTTGGCACAGCTGGTAAGGCTGTCCACATTTCGTAAAATTCTTGACTACGGGTCATCTCAGGTCAGGTTACCAGGCCAGGTCACGTGACCCCCACCTCCAAAAAAGTGTGCGGTCGTACCACAGTCACAGTTTTTAGCCGATCGATTTGGTATTTACAGGATTTCATAAGGGTAATAGTGCCTACAATTACTTTATCTCAGATTTTGTTATATCGGTGACCTAAGGTCGGGTTAATTTCGTGACCTCCCCATTATAAGTCAATGGGGAAATATTCAAATGCTTCCTATTCTGAGGATACGCATGATAGCAGCCCAATTCCTTCTGGATCATGTTATTACAGACCATTCTTGAAGACCCAGGTGCATTTTTGGTTCAGTGACCCCACGTGTTGAATTTATCGTTCGGATTGTTTTTTTTTCGTCGGATTTTGTTTTGTTTTAATGTACTTTATTATTATTGGCAATCAAGAGCTGAAACGCAACTGCTAATAAAAATAAACTGTAAATTTCTCGATCGCGTCAGGCACTCTGCCGGGTGCATGGAAAGTGGCCAAGGTCCTGCCACTCCACAAAGCAGGCTCTGTCGTTGACCCCAACAATTATAGGCCGATATCGATTCTCCCCACCGTAGCTAAGTTGACTGAGCGAGTGATTTGTAATCAGCTGATGTCCTACCTGCAAAGTCACTGTATTCTTGGCGAGGAGCAGCATGGTTTCCGGCCCGGGCACTCCACGGAGTCGGCAATGCTGGACGCTGTTGGCCGCGTTGTTGGGCGCATAGATCAGGGAAATATCGCTTGTCTAACAACAGCAGACACCTCTAAAGCCTTTGACAGCGTCCCGCATTGCCGGCTCCTGGAGAAGCTCGGGTGGTATGGTATTGACGCGCACTGGTTTCGTGACTGGTTGTGTGACCGTTCACAGCGTGTGATGGACAGTGAGAGCGCCCCAGTGTCGCACGGTGTAGTACAGGGGTCCCTTCTCGGGCCAATACTCTACCTGTTGTACACAAACGACTTTCCAAGTTACTTCACTGACACACAAATTGTAATGTATGCCGACGACATTCAGTTCATCCACTCATGCCTTCCCTGTAACATTCCAGCTCTAAAGCAGAACGTGGAGGACACTCTGAAAGCGGCACATGTGTGGTTTGTAGCCAATAGTTTAAAACTAAATCCAAACAAGACAGAGATTTTGCTTGTCAAAACACGTCAGCGCCAGATACCGAACAATTTTTCAGTTACATTCAACGGCGCCACTCTGGTCCCCTCATCCAAAGCCAAAATATTAGGAATCATAGTCGATGCCCATCTCACATGGGAATCACATGTATCACTCGTGGTGCGCCGTTGCTACGCTACGTTGCGCGGTCTTTCAAAACTGTCGCATAGTCTTTCATATGATGTTAAGAAATTTTTGATAGAATCGCTAGTCATCCCTCATATCATGTATTGTATCACTGTGTGGGGCGGGTGTGGTGTGACGCAGAAAAAACGCGTGCAGAAGGTGCTGAATCACTGCGCTCGCGTCGTGTTCTCCGCTCGTAGATCAGAGCATGTCACTCCACTTCTTGAGGAGCTGCAGTGGGCATCGATTGACATGCGCGTGTGCGAGCGAGATATCGCAATGCTCCATCGGCTGTTTAGTCACCAGTATGCACCTCAGTGTCTACGAAACTCGATAAGTTACCGCAGTGACGTGTCTGTCAGGGACACTCGGGCCGCAGCCGCTGGACAGCTCCAGCTTCCGCGCGTGCGCACCGAAATGGCCAGACGGTATTTTGGATACAGGGCGCTCTCACTGTGGAACATGGCTCCTACGGATGTAAAGGAAGCCAAAAGCTCAGCTGGAAGTAGAAGGAAGGCGGAGGCATGGCTGAGGGCGCGAGACCATGCCAGGTGACTAGAATGATTGTGTCATATGTTCGCGACTTGTTTCTGAACGGATTGTCTATGTATTTTATCCAGTGTTCCATTTTACCCTGTGTTTTACTATATATCTTGTATTGACTCTTGGTCATAAGAGCCATCACATGGAGACCATTCGAAATAAATGATGATGATGATAATGATAATACAAAAGTAAATATACTTACAAACTGACGTAATGAATATGATGATTAAGTGAATAATACATCTGAAGTTGTTTTGACGATCAGTATTTCTAAGGACATGATCTCTTAGTAAATTTTCACAGAAATGACATAGTAAATAATTATTTTTGCTGGCATTTTGACCCCCATTACTTCATGAGAAGGAGAATTTTGTCCCCGACATTATCCATAAGGATATAACACTTTACCACCCCTGTTTTACCACCCTGGACCTCTCAGCCGCTGTTGCAGATTCTGGCGGTGCGGAATTTGCACCTCTTTTGTAGCCCGACATAATTGGCAGCTCTTTCGTTGCTAGTGGTGATATTTGTTTCCACTTACTCTTCTGCGATACGATTTAGATAAATTTAGATATACCAACATTCGTGGCAATATTGTGGTATTTGTCGATTATTTGTTTGTGTACAGAACCAGGAAAGAGTTGGAAGGGTTCGTTGTTTGGGCACTTTTGGTATTGTTTGGTCATCACTATTGACCGTGACCTTCCGGGCCGATTGGAGGCCAACTGTGAGTTCTGTGGCGGAATAAAGCCACGATGTGAAGTTTGCGTGTTTGAAAGACTCGAGTGAAGTGCTGGAAAGGCTCTGAAGGCAAACAGAGGTGATTTGACTGAAACATTGGTACCGAAACGCTGGGAGGGACCTTTAGATATGGTTTTGTGTTCCCCGGTGGTTTCAAGACTGAGTACGTGAGCAGCCATTTTGACGATTTTTCCATTGGCTTTGGTGCTGTGTTGAAGATATGAGGGACAGTGATACACTGTTGTCTGAAGATGAGTGATTGAGGTCCCTGAGTTTTGTAGGGCTGGTTCAGCCCTGAAGAAGCTTTCTTGATTGTTTTCTTGGAAACATTCTTTGACCTAATTTGAATTTTCATTTGTGATTTTGGGTCATTGATTTTGTGTTTAAAACCGTGCCCATAATTTGTGCATTTCCGGCACAATTATGTCAGACTTGCCAACACTGACCAAGAAGAGAGTGGCTGTGAAGGGGTGGCTCACAAGATCTGTGAACCGAGCCAATGATGTGCTGAAGGAGGAAAAACCTGATCAAGATGTGTTGAAGGATGTGAAGAGGGACCTGGAGACGCGGCTGAGTAGTCTCGATGAGGTTCAGAGTGAACTAGAGCTGATGATAGAAACTGAATCTGACATGTTGGCTGACATTGAAAAAGCTGGCATTTTCCGTGACACTGTTGTGTCTGTGATCTCCAGTGTGACCAAGGCGGCCAGGGAGGTGGAGGCTCTGGATCAGGGGGAGGCTTGTGCTGTGTCTGGTGTCTCCACTGGGAGTCAGAACATAAAGCTGCCTAAGCTGGACTTACCTAGGTTTGGGGTGATGTTCTTGAGTGGCAGTCGTTCTGGGAGATGTTCCAGGCCTCCGTTGATGATGCTGACCTACCTGACGTGACTAAGTTTGCGTACTTGAGGTCCTTGTTGGTGGGGGAGGCGAGCACGTGCATTGCAGGGTTGCCTTTGAGCGCTCCTAACTTTGTTGCTGCGTGCAAGATCCTGACAGACCGCTTTGGCAGGACGGAGCGGATTATCTTCAACCACATCCAACAGCTGCTGTCGATTCCTGCTTCCTCTGTTCCTGACGTTCATGCCCTCCGAGCTTTGCAGGATAAGCTGTTGACCCATGTGAGAGCTCTGGAAGCGCTGGATGTGAAGGGTGATGCTTATGGTGTGATGATGGTTCCTGTGATCTTACAAAGACTGCCATCTGCCATCAGGATGGAGTGGGCGAGGGATGGTGAGGGGCATGAGTCTGACCTGAGTTATCTGCTGGAGTTTCTCGATTCTGAGATTGGGCGACGTGAGCGCTCAGGCGCTTACACTCAGCAGCCGACTGCAACGGCCGCTGAGTTCCGGCGCAGCCCAGCTGGCACCACCCGACAGCAGAGGAGCAGGCCGCAGCGTACCCCTGCAGCAGCAGCGCTGTCCACCTCATCGAGGGTTTGCGGCTTCTGTGCCCAAGCCCACAGGTCAGACCAGTGTGACACTCTCACATCACTGACTGTGCCCCAGCGCCTTGACAAGGTCCGTCAGGCGGGGCTGTGTTTCCGCTGCCTTCAGAGTGGACACAGGGCCAGCAGCTGTAAGGTGAACTGTGTGGTATGTGGTGGTAGACACCATGCAGTGTGCTGCTCCAGACAAGTCAAGCCCGGATCAAACAGTGTCTCACCCGTGGGGGCTGCACAGGCGGCCAGTGCCAGTTCAGCCGTGACTGTTAGTGCAACTGAGCAGACTTGCCCAACCCTGACATGTGATAGTGACAGACCAGTCACAGTGTTGCCAGTGGTAAGAGCTCACATGAAAGACAGCCAGGGCCAAGATGTCATAGTGAATGTATTGTTTGACTCTGCCTCTGATCGGAGTTATGTCTCAGCCGATGTTGTGAAACGTGTGGACCCCAAGTGGGTCAGGTCGGAAAGTGTGTCCTATGCTGCGTTTGGGGGTAAGAGTTCGGGTGTTGCGGATCGTGATGTGTATGAACTGTCTCTGTCATGTGCATCCGGTGTATCCTCCTCAGTGACGATGCAGGCCATCCAAGTTCCTGTCATCTGTGCACCCCTGCACCGGCCTACCCTACCTGCCTCTGTGATGGCGGACCTGGTTCACCTCCCAATGGCCGACCGTCCTCCTCCTGGCGAGCCGCTCCACGTGCATGTCCTCATTGGTATGGACTACTACTGGAGCATGGTAAGACCAGGCGTGCACTTCACCCAGGGGGGTCCTGTAGCCCAAGAGACGGTGCTGGGGTGGACACTGTCCGGACTGGTAGGTGACGGTGAGCAGGGCCCGGAGCTTGGGTGCCAGCTTCTCTGTTTGGGAGACCTTCACGAGAGCCGTATTCGCCAGTTCTGGGAGCTAGAGGAGATAGGTATCCATGACGCTGGTACAGACCTCGACTCTGCCTCTGAGGTTCAGGCTAAGTTTCGTGAATCTGTTCGTATAGATGATGGTCGCTACGAAGTGGCTCTGCCATGGAAAAGAGACCCGCGTGAGTTGGTTGAGAACGGGCACCACGCTGAGGTGCGCTTGGCCAGTCTGTCCAGGAAGCTCGGGAAAGATCCCAAGCTCTGTGAGGAGTACAATCTCGCTCTGAAGGAGATGGAGGACAGTGGGGTGATCACGGAGGTGCCCCAGGAGGAGACTGTGTCTGACAACCCCACGTTTTACCTACCGCATAGACCGGTGGTAAGGGAGAGTAGCACCTCCACGCGTGTCCGACCGGTGTTTGACGCATCTGCGACAGACAGGAACGGTCTCTCGCTCAATGACTGTCTCGAGGTCGGTCCCAACTTGATCCCGAACCTGTGTGAGGTGTTGCTGAAGTTCCGCCGGTGGAATTTCGCCGTCACAGGCGATATCAGGAAAGCTTTCCTGCAGATCAAGGTGAGGAGAGCCGATCAGGACGTGTTCCGTTTCCTGTGGGACCGGGATGGACAGGTGCGTACGATGCGGTTTCAGCGAGTGATTTTCGGAGCGGCTTGTTCTCCGTTTCTGCTGAACGCCACCATCCAGCACCATCTGGGCAAGTACCCGCCCTCTCTTGCCGTCAGAGAGCTGCAGAGTTCGTTGTACATAGATGACTTCGTGTCCGGGTGTGACACGGAGCAGGGCGCTCGTGAGTTGCTAGCCGAGGCCCAATCCATTCTGAGTGACGCTGGGATGGAACTGACGAAGTTCACGTCGAACAGCGAGCTCGTGCTCGATCGAACTCACGCTCTGGCGGGCAGTCCTGAGAACGAGAGTGTAAAGGTGCTCGGAGTGAAGTGGCTCCCTGACGAGGATGTGTTTGCGTTTGAAGGCGTCCGCATGCCTGACAATGTCGTGCCCACCAAGCGAGTCTTGTTAAGCCTGATAGCGAGACTCTTTGACCCGATGCAGTGGTTGGCTCCACACACGATGGTGGCAAAGTGTCTCTTTCAGGAGCTGTGGCGGATCGGGCTTGGATGGGACGAGATTCTGCCGCCTGAGCTCCGGGATGTGTTCGCTGACTGGGTGAGAGGCCTGCAGGTTCTGAAGAGGCTCAAGATCCCCGGAGCTACCTCCGTCGAGGTTGGAATGGTGGTGAGGGTGTGTCACTTCACGCGTTTGGTGATGCCTCGCCAAAGGGTTACGGCGCAGTGGTGTATCTGTGCACCACTCGTGAGGACGGGTCTCGCGAGGTGTCTCAGGTGATGGCGAAGGCGCGGGTGGCGCCGATCACTGCACACACTCTGCCCCGTTTGGAGCTGCTCGGCAGTCTGCTCGCTGCCAGGTTGGTGGTGTTTGTCCGACAGGCACTGCATCTGCCCGACACCACCCCCTCACTGTGCTGGACTGACAGCCGCATTGTCCTCGGCTGGGTGAAGGCGGATCCGACGCGGTGGAAACAGTTCGTCTCCAACCGAGTCCGAGAGATCCAGTCTCTGACGAGTCCGTCTGACTGGGGACACTGCAGTGGTGAGCACAACCCTGCAGACCTGCTCACGCGAGGTGTATCCGCTGAGTCCCTGCTGGAGTCGGACATCTGGTTTCATGGCCCTGACTGGCTCCGACTCGGTGACGGCGCCGGTCCTGTGGCTGACCTGAGTGCAGGAGACGAGGTCGATGACCAGGGTGAGAGCCCGACTGTAGCTATGACTGCTCAGTGTGTGGCAAAGTGTGAGCCCCTGTTCCCAGTGGAGAGGTGGAGCAGTTTTGCCAAGGCGGTGCGTGTTGTGGGCTGGGTCCGCCGTTTCGTGCAAAACTGCAGACATCCCCGTGACAAGTGTCTGCTCTCTGATCTGACCGGTGCGGAGCTCGAAGAGGCACAAACGGAGCTGATAAAGGTCGCTCAGTCTGAAGCGTATTATGAGGAAATACGTGCTCTGAGGGAAGGGAAAGCTGTTCCCAAAACATCCTGTGTCTCGAAGCTGAATCTGTTCCTGGATGACGATCAGCTGCTTCACATCAAGGGGAGACTGCAGATGTCAGATCTCACCTACGGGGAGAAGCACCCTGTGCTTCTTCCAAAGTCACGTCTGTCTGAGCTACTTGTCCGTGACCAACACTTGCTGATGAGTCACGCAGGTGTGTCGACGCTGATTGCGGCAGTGAGGGAGCAGTTCTGGATAGTGGGACTACGACCTATCGCCAAGAGGGTGAAAAAGGGGTGCGTAGTTTGCCAGAGGCACGATGCGAGACTATGCAACGAGCCGGCTGCGCCGCTGCCGAGGGACCGAGTGGTCCCGTCAGATGTTTACTCCGTGGTCGGAGTGGACCACGCTGGGCCCATATTCAGTGTTGATGAGCCCAACAAGAAGTTGTATATTGTTTTGTTCACCTGTGGCGTCAGCCGCGCAGTTCACCTGGAGCTAGTGAACTCGTTGTCTATGGCGGATTTTATGATGGCGCTCCGACGCTTCGCGGCACGCAGGGGCCTACCCGCTGTTATCTATTCGGATAACGCAACGACTTTCAGAGGCGCTGCCGCTGCCCTGCGGCGCCAGTTTGGTCATTTGGCTCCTGAGTGGCGGTTCAACACGCCACTATCTCCCTGGCACACCGGATGGGTCGAACGGCTTGTGCGGTCCGTCAAAGTGGGCCTGCGCAAGGCACTGGGGACGCGGTGCCTCACGCGTGCCGAGCTGGAGACAGTGTTGATTGAGATTGAGGCCTGTGTGAACTCTCGCCCCCTCTTCGTCAGTGGGGATGATGTCGACGACCGTCAGCCGATCACCCCCAATCACTTTCTGATTGGACGGGGAACAGGCTTCCACAGTCGAGCTCCGCAGACTCCAGTCGGTGCTCCCGCTCTCGCGGAGCGAGTTCGTCTGAGGGAGAGACGTCTGAACAGGTTTTGGGACGTCTGGAGCTCGGATTATCTGCGGAACTTGCCTCAGGATGTCAGGAAGTTTCGGTCTGAGGGTCAGCTCAAGGTGGGCTCTGTTTGTTTGGTTAAAGAGCCCAACTTGCCACGCAGGAAGTGGCTCCTCGGTATTGTGACCGAGTTGTTCCCTGGTCGGGATGGGATAGCCCGATCAGCCAAAGTTCGGACTGAAAAGGGCCTGAGGACCAGGGCTGTTCAGAGGCTGTGTGATCTGGAGGTGGTGCGAGCCTGAGATTCCTCCTTACCAGTATCCTGGTCACTCTCCTTCCATTTGTCGCGTTAGTTGGTATTTTGTAGTTTATAAGTGTTTGTCTGCATATGTCGATGGTTTGAAGCAGTGTGCGTCAAAGGCCGGGAGTATGTTGCGGATTCTGGTGGTGCGGAATTTGCACCTCTTTTGTAGCCCGACATAATTGGCAGCTCTTTCGTTGCTAGTGGTGATATTTGTTTCCACCTGCTCTTCTGCGATACGATTTAGATAAATTTAGATATACCAACATTCGTGGCAATATTGTGGTATTTGTCGATTATTTGTTTGTGTACAGAACCAGGAAAGAGTTGGAAGGGTTCGTTGTTTGGGCACTTTTGGTATTGTTTGGTCATCACTATTGACCGTGACCTTCCGGGCCGATTGGAGGCCAACTGTGAGTTCTGTGGCGGAATAAAGCCACGATGTGAAGTTTGCGTGTTTGAAAGAGTCGAGTGAAGTGCTGGAAAGGCTCTGAAGGCAAACAGAGGTGATTTGACTGAAACAGCCGCCACTTTCCCACAAGTCAGGGGTGGGGTGCTTCTGCACGTGCGCACGTGCTCACCTTTTTTGTATCTCAGAAACTACTTCCCCGATCGAGTTGAAATTCACCATACATTTCGTTCGCGCTCGGTCGTTCATCGCCAACATCGCCAACTATTCCTGCCATCTTACAGTTTGTGTTCTATAAAGTTTATATGAGAAAGGTTCAGTTACATGTTGAATAGTGTGAATAGTGTGAATATCGGGTGATCGTTGCTCCTTTGAATTGAAAAGTAAATATAATCTTGTTGGCAATGTTCCTTTTATCTTGTTGTGGATTAGAACAAGTGTTTGTTGCTTGGCTATATTATTTATAAATATTTATACTTATTTATACTAAATTTCCTTCGGTAATTTGAAGTCTTTGAATAGTGGACCAGTATGAGCAAGTCTATTACTACTAGTTATAATTCGCACATTTTTTTGGTTGCAAAATTTATATTCTGCTTATATATGTTGCAAAAGTATTACACCAACAATGCAACAGTAATTTATATATGGTAATATAAGAGAGTTGTAGAGCAAAAGTAATGTTTTCCGCCCAAGTACGAACTTAGAGCGGTAGATGATCCCTATGTTCGGCTAATGATGTTTGCAAGGTGATTACGAACGAGCGCGAAGCGCTCGCTCGTCCTTCCGTGGTGTATGGGAAACATCTGATTAGCATTCGTGTGCTCGTACCTGTTATGCTGTAAACGTTGTCTTCTGCTACATACGGTTTTGGCGTGAGGCGGTCTCGACTACTGCTTGCGTGCCGCTCTCATCCTTCTACAGCTCTGAAAGACAGCTGAAAGACGGCTGGCAGGAGGAGACGTATAATGGTCATGGGGTGTTGGGGGGGGGGGGGGGGGGGGTAACGAGGTGAAAATCTTACGCAGTGTGCAAACTGCGGGGATGTCCTGATCTCGGAAGATCAACGCAACACCCAGCGGCGGGGCTCGGAACTAGAGTCAGCTGGAGACTGACTCCCCCTAGCAGCGGCCCAGTCCGGCTGCTTCTGTCCCTGACGGCGCACTCGAATGCTAATAACAATTGCCCTAGTGAGAATTATATATTAGCATTCCTGTGCTCGTACCTGTTATGCTGTAAACGCTGCATTCTGCTACATACGGCTTTGGCGTGCGGCGGTCTCGACCAGAGTTCGCCATGGGCTGGGCCTGGGTTGGGCCTGGGCCGGGCCTCAACTTTAACCCGCGAGTCACTGGGGAGGGGCTTTTTTAGCCACCCTCCTTAGGAATATTAGGAATATCTCAAGAACTAATGCAGATATCGACGCCAAACTTTCATTACCTTTCCGGGCATCATTTCTACACCTTTTGGGCAAAAATAAAGCAATTTCGTCAAATATTTATCAAGATATAATGAATTTAGTGACGTCACTAAACACGATTTTGACACAAAAATCAACCAGATTTTGCCAAACCGCACAAATGCCACATTTGAAGCAAAATGCAAGCGAAAACGCTAAAAGCTAGCAAATTGCAAGGGCTACAAACCAGCTATCTCGAAATTTCGAAAATTTTGTTTTTTTTACCCCAAAAATGTCAAAGTTTGTTTAATGCCCACAAAATCAAACTTTTCCAAGATAATAGAAAAACCGGAATATATGTCAGATAACGACATATGGGTAACTACCATACCAAATTTAAAAATGATATCATCTTTTTTTACTGACATGGCATATAAAGTATGGTTAAATCATGACGTCATATTTTGAAATTACGTTTTTTGGTTTTTATTGACCAGATAGACAAATAAATGCCAGCATTGTATTTTAAGATAAAACTGATATAGAAACATGTTTTTTTCATTTCGATTTATCAATTTCAAATTTTGACATTCAGTGACCTGATTTTTTATATATATATTTTTTTTTAATAAATTTATTCCGAATGTTTTTGAATGGATGGATTTCCGAGGTCAGGCCCAGCGCTAAGCATAGCTTGTTGCGCAGGCCCTGACCTCCCCCACCCGATCAATTCCTGGCGTCCGGCGAATTTAAAAGCGAAAGTTTTACGTGCCCGATATACCTGGACACGATCCGCCCCGCCCTCTGACGTCACCTGACCTTGAGTGCGACCGCTGCCACCGGCCGCAAGCCATCCCAGTCAGGGGCAAATAGCGAGCGCCGAAGCGACTCGAACCCGGGCTGCCACTACCGGGTGAGGTCAGAAGCCCAGCGCTCTACCGACTGAGCTACAGGGACGGACTTGACCTGAACTTGACACTAAATTCACGTAAATGAAGTCAGGTTGTACAATGACTATTACTATCGAATTCTACGCGTAAAAGCATCCATAAAACATGTGCTGCATGACTTTCGTAGATATTTTGTGTGTAGTGACCTTTTGTGACCTGACCTTTACCTTGACCTTTTCCAACAATCTCACTTTAGCTCATGTGGGATATGTATCATACCTTTTACAACACGTTGGGTGATCATAGGCGAAGGCCATGGATGGCAAGTATTGTCCATAAACTCAAATACCTCGATTTTGACGTTTGACTTAACCGTGACCTGACATGTGACCTTAGTTTGATTTTTTTAAGTTTGCGTTAGGTTTATCTCCTTGAGTGCTTTCGAATACTGCCTTGCGCGTCCCGCTGAAGTAATTGGTTCTGAAGATACCAGGGGGGGGGGGGCTAACCTCCCCCCCCCCAGTGAGTCGTGTTACAGAATATACCCCATCGAAGGCCATGGATGGCAAGTATTGTCCATAAACTCAAATACCTCGATTTTGACGTTTGACTTAACCGTGACCTGACATGTGACCTTAATTTGATTTTTTTAAAGTTTGCGTTAGGTTTATCTCCTTGAGTGCTTTCGAATACTGCCTTGCGCGTCCCGCTGAAGTAATTGGTTCTGAAGATACCAGGGGGGGGGGGCGAACCTCCCCCCCCCAGCGAGTCGTGTTACAGAATATACCCCAGTGACTGCCGGGTTAAGGAAATCACCTTGGATGGGCCTTGGCCTGACAATTTTTAAGTAATGCGCGTCGCACAAGCTCAGGTCAGGACTCAAAAAATATTTTAACCAGCAGTTCTCTTACACAGCAACACTGTTGCTGTGGCTGTTTTTTTTTTTGTAAGCATAGTTGGTTCATTGTTTCACATTTATAGTATACCTGTAAATATGCTAGGATAATGATTGCAAATTTTGTGAAAATAATGATATGCTTAATCTGAACGGGCCGGACCGGGCCTGGGCCCCAATATTATGAATTTGACCGGGCCTGGTCCGGTCCTGGGCTTGGTGTTGGCCTGGGCATGGGCCTGGGCCGTGCCAGGCTGGGGATTGGTGGGCCTGTGACGTATACTGGTCTCGACTCCTGCTTGCGTGCCGCTCTCGTCCTTGTACAGCTGAAATGCACCAAATCACCAAAGCGTTTCTGTATGTTGCACAGGGTCAGGCCGCGGGCGGGCGATCCGCGCACACGCGTCGGTGACGGCCCGCCGTGATCCGCGAATGTAGCGCGAGAACACTGCACTGCTCCATCGACTAGCGGTTCGGATGGTACTGTCTGGGACCCCGGCCGCGACTGCAGCGGTGGGGTCCCCGATGCAGAGGCTGTGGGAGGTGAACACCTTCCCAGGCGGGGCCTCGAGGTGCCGAGCGAGAATGCGGGTAAGCCATGCCGGCGTGCAGGTCCGGCCGTCGCTGCGCGTGAACGCGGCAGTTGTCGGAGTGCGTGTGGCGCGAGCCCGGACGGACCTGCGCCGCGCGTTGACTGGACATAGCAGGCCGCCGATGGCCGGCAGCGTGACTGTGGCGCCGCGAAAGGCTTGGTCCGTGCCAGAGTACAGAAGGCAGGGGGAAAGGGCGTCAGCGGACAGCCAGCAGGCAGTGGTCAGTGGGAAATGACGTCAGCGAAGAGCCATCGGGAGGCGAGTGAGAATTGACGGCAACTGACATCCTTTCAACATTAGCACGTGTTTTGTGGAAATTACTTCGAACCGCTGCTGCCAATGTTAAAAGAATTTGGAAAACGATTTGGATCGTGGCCATTTTTATTTTAACCAGAAAAGTAGTTGAGCAATTTTTTAGAAAGGAAGTGCCAGAACAGAAGCGCATATGACAATATGCCACAGCAGCGGCATGCTATAAATCTCTTTCCACCCTTGTGCTTGGCAAATTATGCAATATTCACCTAGTTGTTTTGCTTCGTACATACTCCGGGCCTACCGGCCCTCGGTAATCCGCATACAAAAAAAAAACTCGGTGAATATTGCATAATTTCCCAGCACCGGGCGGGAATATATATTACCAGCGCGATAATTTCCCAGCACCGGGCGGGAATATATATTACCAGCGCGATAATTTCCCAGCACCGGGCGGGAATATATATTACCAGCGCGATAATTTCCCAGCACCGGGCGGGAATATATATTACCAGCGCGATAATTTCCCAGCACCGGGCGGGATTATTATATATTACCAGCGCGATAATTTCCCAGCACCGGGCGGGAATATATATTACCAGCGCGATAATTTCCCAGCACCGGGCGGGATTATTATATATTACCAGCGCGATAATTTCCCAGCACCGGGCGGGAATATATATTACCAGCGCGATAACTTCCCAGCACCGGGCGGGATTATTATATATTACCAGCGCGATAATTTCCCAGCACCGGGCGGGAATATATATTACCAGCGCGATAATTTCCCAGCACCGGGCGGGATTATTATATATTACCAGCGCGATAATTTCCCAGCACCGGGCGGGAATATATATTACCAGCGCGATAAATTCCCAGCACCGGGCGGGATTATTATATATTACCAGCGCGATAATTTCCCAGCACCGGGCGGGAATATATATTACCAGCGCGATAATTTCCCAGCACCGGGCGGGATTATTATATATTACCAGCGCGATAATTTACCAGCACCGGGCGGGAATATATATTACCAGCGCGATAATTTCCCAGCACCGGGCGGGATTATTATATATTACCAGCGCGATAATTCCCCAGCACCGGGCGGGAATATATATTATCAGCGCGATAATTTACCAGCACCGGGCGGGATTATTATATATTACCAGCGCGATAATTTCCCAGCACCGGGCGGGATTATTATATATTACCAGCGCGATAATTTCCCAGCACCGGGCGGGATTATTATATATTACCAGCGCGATAATTTCCCAGCACCGGGCGGGATTATTATATATTACCAGCGCGATAATTTCCCAGCACCGGGCGGGATTATTATATATTACCAGCGCGATAATTTACCAGCACCGGGCGGGAATATATATTACCAGCGCGATAATTTCCCAGCACCGGGCGGGATTATTATATATCACCAGCGCGATAATTCCCCAGCACCGGGCGGGAATATATATTATCAGCGCGATAATTTACCAGCACCGGGCG
Organism: Chirona hameri; assembly: GCA_036785665.1. Taxonomy (NCBI): domain Eukaryota; kingdom Metazoa; phylum Arthropoda; class Thecostraca; order Balanomorpha; family Balanidae; genus Chirona; species Chirona hameri. The sequence continues at coordinate 18,179 of JAXIVJ010013443.1, read as the reverse complement.
GGATTATTATATATTACCAGCGCGATAATTTCCCAGCACCGGGCGGGATTATTATATATTACCAGCGCGATAATTTCCCAGCACCGGGCGGGAATATATATTATCAGCGCGATAATTTCCCAGCACCGGGCGGGATTATTATATATTACCAGCGTGATAATTTCCCAGCACCGGGCGGGAATATATATTACCAGCGCGATAATTTCCCAGCACCGGGCGGGATTATTATATATTACCAGCGCGATAATTTCCCAGCACCGGGCGGGATTATTATACATTACCAGCGCGATAATTTGCCAGCACCGGGCGGGAATATATATTACCAGCGCGATAATTTCCCAGCACCGGGCGGGATTGTTATATATTACCAGCGCGATATTTTACCAGCACCGGGCGGGATGATTATATATTACCAGCGCGATATTTTCTCAGCACCGGGCGGGATTATATATTACCAGCGCGATAATTTCCCAGCACCGGGCGGGATTATTATACATTACCAGCGCGATAATTTGCCAGCACCGGGCGGGAATATATATTACCAGCGCGATAATTTCCCAGCACCGGGCGGGATTGTTATATATTACCAGCGCGATATTTTACCAGCACCGGGCGGGATGATTATATATTACCAGCGCGATATTTTCTCAGCACCGGGCGGGATTATATATTACCAGCGCGATAATTTCCCAGCACCGGGCGGGATTATTATATATTACCAGCGCGATAATTTCCCAGCACCGGGCGGGATTATTATATATTACCAGCGCTATAACTTCCCAGCACCGGGCGGGATTATATATTACCAGCGCGATAATTTCCCAGCACCGGGCGGGATTATATATTACCAGCGTGATAATTTCCCAGCACCGGGCGGGAATATATATTACCAGCGCGATAATTTCCCAGCACCGGGCGGGATTATTATATATTACCAGCGCGATAGTTTCCCAGCACCGGGCGGGATTATTATATATTACCAGCGCGATAATTTCCCAGCACCGGGCGGGATTATATATTACCAGCGCGATAATTTCCCAGCACCGGGCGGGATTATTATATATTACCAGCGCGATAATTTCCCAGCATCGGGCGGGATTACTATATATTACCAGCGCGATAATTTCCCAGCACTGGGCGGGAATATATATTACCAGCGCGATAATTTCCCAGCACCGGGCGGGATTATTATATATTACCAGCGCGATAATTTCCCAGCACCGGGCGGGAATATTATATATTACCAGCGCGATAATTTGCCAGCACCGGGCGGGAATATATATTACCAGCGCGATAATTTCCCAGCACCGGGCGGGATTGTTATATATTACCAGCGCGATATTTTACCAGCACCGGGCGGGATGATTATATATTACCAGCGCGATATTTTCTCAGCACCGGGCGGGATTATATATTACCAGCGCGATAATTTCCCAGCACCGGGCGGGATTATTATATATTACCAGCGCGATAATTTCCCAGCACCGGGCGGGATTATTATATATTACCAGCGCTATAATTTCCCAGCACCGGGCGGGATTATATATTACCAGCGCGATAATTTCCCAGCACCGGGCGGGATTATATATTACCAGCGTGATAATTTCCCAGCACCGGGCGGGAATATATATTACCAGCGCGATAATTTCCCAGCACCGGGCGGGATTATTATATATTACCAGCGCGATAGTTTCCCAGTACCGGGCGGGATTATTATATATTACCAGCGCGATAATTTCCCAGCACCGGGCGGGATTATATATTACCAGCGCGATAATTTCCCAGCACCGGGCGGGATTATTATATATTACCAGCGCGATAATTTCCCAGCACCGGGCGGGATTACTATATATTACCAGCGCGATAATTTCCCAGCACTGGGCGGGAATACATATTACCAGCGCGATAATTTCCCAGCACCGGGCGGGATTATTATATATTACCAGCGCGATAATTTCCCAGCACCGGGCGGGAATATATATTACCAGCGCGATAATTTCCCAGCACCGGGCGGGATTATTATATATTACCAGCGCGATAATTTCCCAGCACCAGGCGGGCATATATATTACCAGCGCGATAATTTCCCAGCAACGGGCGGGATTATTCTATATTACTAGCGCGATAATTTCCCAGCACCGGGCGGGAATATATATTACCAGCGCGATAATTTCCCAGCACCGGGCGGGATTATTATATATTACCAGCGCGATAATTTCCCAACACCGGGTGGGAATATATATTATCAGCGCGATAATTTCCCAGCACCGGGCGGGATTATTATATATTACCAGCGCGATAATTTCCCAGCACCGGGCGGGAATATATATTGCCAGCGCGATAATTTCCCAGCACCGGGCGGGATTATTATATATTACCAGAGCGATAATTTCCCAGCACCGGGCGGGAATATATATTATCAGCGCGATAATTTCCCAGCACCGGGCGGGATTATTATATATTACCAGCGCGATAATTTCCCAGCACCGGGCGGGAATATATATTACCAGCGCGATAATTTCCCAGCACCGGGCGGGATTATTATATATTACCAGCGAGATAATTTTCCAGCACCGGGCGGGATTATATATTACCGGCGTGATAATTTCCCAGCACCGGGCGGGAATATATATTACCAGCGCGATAATTTACCAGCACCGGGCGGGATTATTATATATTACCAGCGCGATAATTTCCCAGCACCGGGCGGGATTATTATATATTACCAGCGCGATAATTTCCCAGCACCGGGCGGGATTATTATATATTACCAGCGCGATAATTTACCAGCACCGGGCGGGAATATATATTACCAGCGCGATAATTTCCCAGCACCGGGCGGGATTATTATATATTACCAGCGCGATAATTCCCCAGCACCGGGCGGGAATATATATTATCAGCGCGATAATTTACCAGCACCGGGCGGGATTATTATATATTACCAGCGCGATAATTTCCCAGCACCGGGCGGGATTATTATATATTACCAGCGCGATAATTTCCCAGCACCGGGCGGGAATATATATTATCAGCGCGATAATTTCCCAGCACCGGGCGGGATTATTATATATTACCAGCGTGATAATTTCCCAGCACCGGGCGGGAATATATATTACCAGCGCGATAATTTCCCAGCACCGGGCGGGATTATTATATATTACCAGCGCGATAATTTCCCAGCACCGGGCGGGATTATTATACATTACCAGCGCGATAATTTGCCAGCACCGGGCGGGAATATATATTACCAGCGCGATAATTTCCCAGCACCGGGCGGGATTGTTATATATTACCAGCGCGATATTTTACCAGCACCGGGCGGGATGATTATATATTACCAGCGCGATATTTTCTCAGCACCGGGCGGGATTATATATTACCAGCGCGATAATTTCCCAGCACCGGGCGGGATTATTATATATTACCAGCGCGATAATTTCCCAGCACCGGGCGGGATTATTATATATTACCAGCGCTATAACTTCCCAGCACCGGGCGGGATTATATATTACCAGCGCGATAATTTCCCAGCACCGGGCGGGATTATATATTACCAGCGTGATAATTTCCCAGCACCGGGCGGGAATATATATTACCAGCGCGATAATTTCCCAGCACCGGGCGGGATTATTATATATTACCAGCGCGATAGTTTCCCAGCACCGGGCGGGATTATTATATATTACCAGCGCGATAATTTCCCAGCACCGGGCGGGATTATATATTACCAGCGCGATAATTTCCCAGCACCGGGCGGGATTATTATATATTACCAGCGCGATAATTTCCCAGCATCGGGCGGGATTACTATATATTACCAGCGCGATAATTTCCCAGCACTTGGCGGGAATATATATTACCAGCGCGATAATTTCCCAGCACCGGGCGGGATTATTATATATTACCAGCGCGATAATTTCCCAGCACCGGGCGGGATTATTATATATTACCAGCGCGATAATTTGCCAGCACCGGGCGGGAATATATATTACCAGCGCGATAATTTCCCAGCACCGGGCGGGATTGTTATATATTACCAGCGCGATATTTTACCAGCACCGGGCGGGATGATTATATATTACCAGCGCGATATTTTCTCAGCACCGGGCGGGATTATATATTACCAGCGCGATAATTTCCCAGCACCGGGCGGGATTATTATATATTACCAGCGCGATAATTTCCCAGCACCGGGCGGGATTATTATATATTACCAGCGCTATAATTTCCCAGCACCGGGCGGGATTATATATTACCAGCGCGATAATTTCCCAGCACCGGGCGGGATTATATATTACCAGCGTGATAATTTCCCAGCACCGGGCGGGAATATATATTACCAGCGCGATAATTTCCCAGCACCGGGCGGGATTATTATATATTACCAGCGCGATAGTTTCCCAGTACCGGGCGGGATTATTATATATTACCAGCGCGATAATTTCCCAGCACCGGGCGGGATTATATATTACCAGCGCGATAATTTCCCAGCACCGGGCGGGATTATTATATATTACCAGCGCGATAATTTCCCAGCACCGGGCGGGATTACTATATATTACCAGCGCGATAATTTCCCAGCACTGGGCGGGAATACATATTACCAGCGCGATAATTTCCCAGCACCGGGCGGGATTATTATATATTACCAGCGCGATAATTTCCCAGCACCGGGCGGGAATATATATTACCAGCGCGATAATTTCCCAGCACCGGGCGGGATTATTATATATTACCAGCGCGATAATTTCCCAGCACCAGGCGGGCATATATATTACCAGCGCGATAATTTCCCAGCAACGGGCGGGATTATTCTATATTACTAGCGCGATAATTTCCCAGCACCGGGCGGGAATATATATTACCAGCGCGATAATTTCCCAGCACCGGGAAGGATTATTATATATTACCAGCGCGATAATTTCCCAACACCGGGTGGGAATATATATTATCAGCGCGATAATTTCCCAGCACCGGGCGGGATTATTATATATTACCAGCGCGATAATTTCCCAGCACCGGGCGGGAATATATATTGCCAGCGCGATAATTTCCCAGCACCGGGCGGGATTATTATATATTACCAGAGCGATAATTTCCCAGCACCGGGCGGGAATATATATTATCAGCGCGATAATTTCCCAGCACCGGGCGGGATTATTATATATTACCAGCGCGATAATTTCCCAGCACCGGGCGGAATATATATTACCAGCGCGATAATTTCCCAGCACCGGGCGGGATTATTATATATTACCAGCGAGATAATTTTCCAGCACCGGGCGGGATTATATATTACCGGCGTGATAATTTGCCAATACCGGGCGAGATTATATATTACCAGCGCGATAATTTCCCAACACCGGGCGGGATTATTATATATTACCAACGCGATAATTTCCCAGCACCGGGCGGGATTATTATATATTACCAGCGCGATAATTTCCCAGCACCGAGCGGGATTATTACATATTACCAGCGCGATAATTTCCCAGCATCGGGCGGGATTATTATATATTACAAGCGCGATAATTTGTCAGCACCGGGCGGGAATACATATTACCAGCGCGATAATTTCCCAGCACCGGGCGAGATTATTATATATTACCAGCGCGATAATTTGCCAGCACCGGGCGGGAATATATATTACCAGCGCGTTAATTTCCCAGCACCAGGCGGGATTATTATATATTACCAGCGCGATAATTTCCCAGCACCGGGCGGGATTATTATATATTACCAGCGCGATAATTTCCCAGCACCGGGCGGGATTGTTATATATTACCAGCGCGATATTTTACCAGCACCGGGCGGGATGATTATATATTACCAGCGCGATATTTTCCCAGCACCGGGCGGGATTATATATTACCAGCGCGATAATTTTCCAGCACCGGGCGGGATTATTATATATTACCAGCGCGATAATTTCCCAGCACCGGGCGGGATTATATATTACCAGCGCGATAATTTCCCAGCACCGGGCGGGATTATATATCACCAGCGTGATAATTTCCCAGCACCGGGCGGAAATATATATTACCAGCGCGATAATTTCCCAGCACCGGGCGGGATTATTATATATTACCAGCGCCATAATTTCCCAGCACCGGGCGGGATTATATATTACCAGCGCGATAATTTCCCAGCACCGGGCGGGATTATTATATATTACCAGCGCGATAATTTCCCAGCACCGGGCGGGATTATTATATATTACCAGCGCGATAATTTCCCAGCACCGGGCGGGATTATATATTACCAGCGCAATAATTTCCCAGCACCGGGCGGGATTATATATTACCAGCGCGATAATTTCCCAGCACCTGGCGGGATTATATATGGGTGCCGGACGAAAAGTCGAATGGCAAAAAGTAAACGGATGTTAAGTAAAGGGACATTTAGTCAATAGTAAAAAGTCACAAGTCCTAAAAGTCGGCGGGTAAAAAGTCGACGTGGAAAAAAGTCAACGGTGAAAAAGTGAAACGGATAAAAAGTCAATTGACGAAAAGCCAACAGGGTAAAAAGTCAACTGTCAAAAAGGCGACATGGAAAAAGTCGACGGACCAAAAGTCAAACGGATAAAAAGTAAAATGACAAAAAGTCAACAGGGTAAAAAGTCAACAGTCAAAAAGTCGACATGGAAAAAAGTCGACGGACCAAAAGTCAAACGGATAAAAGTCAAGTGACAAAAGCCAACAGGGTAAAAAGTCAACAGACCAAAAGGCAAAAGGGTAGAAAGTCAAAAGATAAAAAGTAAACAGACGGAAAGTCAAGGGGTAAAAAGTCGACATCGCCAAAAGTCAAAGGATGAAAAGTCGAAGTGGTAAAAAGTCGAAGGATAAAAATTCGAAATGGTAAAAAGTAAAACGTCGCTAAAAGTCAAAAGATGAAAAGTAGAAATGATAAAAAGTCAACGTCGCTAAAAGTCGAAAGATGAAAATAAAAAACGTAAAAAGTCGAGATGAAAAAACAAAATACGTAAAAAGTCAAATAGCAAAAAGTCGACGTCGATAAAAGTCGAAAGTTGAAGAGTAAAAAGGTAAAAAGTCGAAATGGCAAAAAGTCAATGACGATAATCAGTTCACTTGGCCCATTGAATTTTCGTCTCTTGACTTCCCATTCCTTCAATTTTTTTTCTTGGGACTATCCGACTATTAACGCGGAAATCGCGTTTTATACCTCCACAACGTATGTACATATATTTCTATTACCTACCTACAGTTTACAATAATTGAGATTAGTCGAGTGTCGACTTATGCTTTGGTTAGTTGATTGTGGTGTGAACCGTTTATTAACGTGTTTAAACATTGATACAAAAATATGAACTTCATGTCTTATGTATTTATGTAGATATATTATATATGGTTCAACTTATAACTGAAGATCAGAATCAACAGTGCTGCATCCAACGGTACCTATCCCTAAGCAAGTTGTCAACGTTTCTTTGTTGGTTGAACTCTTCAAAGCTTCCTTCCTTAGGCAATGCTTCAAAAATACATTGACATATCTTACACTTCGATCGTATACGATCAAAGTATGTAAGTTCTCGTGATAAACGATAACGTTACCGAGGGCCTGACAATTAAAATTGACTTGTATTATCTCCTGTGCAATAGTTATGCACAAAATAAAATATGGCAATTGGAAAACCCTTAACCATGGCTTCGATTCCACTTTTGCGTGAGACAAACTTCAGTCAGTATGTGTATTGATGCAGTCCCTGAGTCATGTATCAATGAAAACGTATCATGAACAACTATGCCATCAGAAGGTATTTCTCCGACCATGGCAAAACAAACCCTCCCAAACCCAAGGAAACAAATAATTAATCTGGATTAGATGCATCAAACTATTCACAATACCCAAATGACATTCAACTGACCCTATCATTTACTTTTTGCGCGTTGACTTTTATCTATGCGACTTTTTACGATTTGACTTTTGGCGTGTTGACTTTTTGCCATTTTGACTTTTTAACTTTTCGACTTTTATCCATACGACTTTTTACTATTCGACTTTTAGCGTGTTGACTTTTTGCCATGTTGACTTTTTACCTTTTCGACTTTTTATCTTTCGACTTTTATCTATACGACTTTTTACTATTCGACTTTTAGCGTGTTGACTTTTTACCTCTTCGACTTTTTATCTTTCGACTTTTAGCGATATCGACTTTTTACCCCTTCACTTTTCGTCCCTTGACTTTCCATCCGTTTACTTTTTATCTTTTTACTTTTTACCCTGGAATCCCCCCTGGTGGGGAGGGTTTTGGGAGAGCATGGTGGGCGTGACCAAATCGGCTCTGCGTATTACCCTGCACCTGTGTCATCTCACGTTTGATAAACTATCCGCTACACTGTACGAGCTCGCCTTTTTTTGTAAATCTGCGCCACCTCACCCAGGGTGATGGTGAGGATCTACTGACTCCGGCTCACCTGTTGTTCGGTGTGACAACTATCGATGGTGTTATGTGCCCGACTCTAAATGAATGCACGGTCAGCAGGGCGTGGAGACATCGGAAGCGAGTCTGCGATCACCTGATCAGGCGGTGGAATACTGAGTATCAGCGTGCTCTCCGCTGTTGGAGCAGCTCACCCAGAGGCCGACCGGACCGTGTACCCAGCGTGGGTGACGTGGTCCTCGTCCACAACGAAGGGCCGCACGGTCGGTGGCCGCTGGCGCGCGTGTTGCAGCTGCTGCGCGGACCGGACGGCCGAGTGCGGACCGCCGTCATCAGCCTGCGCGGCCGGAGCACCCGCCGTCCGCTCAGCAGGCTGTTCCAGTTAGAGGCAGCCGAGTGAGGTGGCGATGGTGCCCCGCAGGCGTTTGGCGTCGTGCCGTGCCGTGCTGTGTTGTGTTGTGTACTGTCTGCTTTTTCCCGCTTTTGTCCGCTTTTGTTTCGAAATCCTCCCAGATTTCGAGTGGGGAGTATGTCGAATGTCGATGCCACCACCTGTCGCCGAGTAGTGCCCCCGCTCACCCGCCCGGCCAGCAGGGCAGTGCCTGCAGCCAGCTGGCGCTTACAATACTAGCGGCATCTTCCGCCGGCGACGCTAACTCAAACCGCACTTCGCCGCCCGCCAGTGATGAGTCGACCTCAGGCTTGTGACCTTGTAACCCTCTCGACCAATGGCCGCTAAACACGCTGCGCAGAGACCGAGTTTGGGAGGGAGGTGTTTTGGAGGTTAAAATACAGAGCCACCAGTGAGCTAGAGCGGGGTGTTTGTGTGCCGACAGTGCGTTTTGAGGCAGTGAACCACCGAACCAACCTAATCTGCTAACGTAACGTCAGAGACAGCACAAGTTTGCGAAACCACGAAAAGAAACCGAACATCCGTTTAGCCTCCTTAATGGATGTAGTTGGCTGTAACTCGGTGATAATCCGAACACGATCTGGGTCAATGGATACTCCGCCAGGAGTAATCTGATGACCGAGGTATTTCAAAGTTGTTTGAAACAGACGGCACTTGCCTGGGGCAAGTGTCAGACCAGCTGCACGGAGTCTCTCGAGAACCGTATGCAACAGCTTGTAATGGTCCTCAACACTCGGACTAGTCAACAAAATGTCATCAGCATATACATGGACATGTTCTAAATCTCCCAATACCTTTCGCATCACGAGGTGCAAGAAGTAAGACGATTGCATGCACCCCATGGGCATCCGACGAGGGTAATATGTCTTCCCCAGGGCGTAAAACGCGCATATTTTGCTCGATGCCTCAGAGAGCTGCATATTCCAAAAGGCATGTTTGATGTCGAGAGTTGAAGAATGTTCCAGCCATGCAGAGATAAAAATAAATCATCAATTGTTGGAAAAACGAACTGTTTCGGAACGGGAAGCTTGTTCAGCGACCGCATGTCCTGAACAATGCGGTATTCATTAGGGCCTTTACCCTTCGGAACCAAAATTATGGACGAATTCCAGTCGGAGGGCTCTCCCTGTTCGAGCACACCACACGCCTGCAAATCATCGAGTTGTGATCTCAGCTGACCCTCACGCGCCCACGGAACGGGGTATGGTCGTATAAAGTGAGGGCGTGCTCCCATCCGCAGCTCTAAGTCAACGTCATCACCGTTTTACCCACCTACATCTGCGTATCCGCGGGAAAATACTTCCGGAAACGAGCTGAGCAAGGCTGCTAACTTATCTCCCTGCGAACCAGTGATAGGAGAACCGACAACGAACTCAGACAGCATCTCGTCGGTGGTCTTCCCCACGTACCGGCCGTCATCAGCTGACACCGTGTTCACCTCTGCCGCGATGCCCCTGGCGACGCCGCCAGCAGGCTCAGGCTGGTGCAGTTCCACGTGCTGCACCCGCTCTACGTAACCAATGACGCTCCGTCTGCATTGTTATCAAGCGATCGGTTCGGTTACGGACATACACTGGGATTTATGTTGCTGTGAACGGCTGTATCAAAGAATCACATATCTCCACGTTATTTGAACGCTGCCCCACGAACAAATACTCGCCATCATCAGATAACGACTGGTCAACTCTGACCGTCATGCACACAGCTGACTGGGGCGGAACAGAAACCGCGTTTTTGAGGCTCAACTTAACCTTGGCTGTCTCACTCGATGAACAATTAAACAAAAAGTTGCGCTTCGATAAGAAATGCTATCCTAAAACAACATTATGCAACAGGTTATGCACCACAGTGAATTCTGCTAAATCACCTTCAGCTCCGGTGTCCACTGCCTCAACACCGAGCGAACACGTTCCCAACACGTTCAACTGATGCCCCGAGGCCGATAGGAGTCGGGCAGGTGGCTGGAGCCCAACGTTAGGTGCCACAACACTGAGAGCACGGCTGTCTATCAAATTCACTGGGCTGCCAGTGTCAATCAGTGCGTCGCTCACCAAGAAACCGTTGATGCCGATGTGTGTCGTGGGAAGCGTTACCACTCTCCGGCCAGCCTGCCCAGCTGCCCGTTTGGACAGTGTCTCTTCAAGTGTCCGAAGCTCCTGCAGGACCAGCACTGGGCCTTCCGGCGACGTTCTCCAGCAGGCTCGGCCGACCGTCCGCCGCCGCCAACCGAGGGTCTATCACGGGGGTCGTACGCCGCGCTCTGCGGTCCAGGCGAGCGGTCAGCGCGACGCATGCCGGCTTGCGATCGGGGCGTCCCCGCCAGGCCCCTTCTCAAAACATATGGTAGCCCGATCTAGTTTTGGGATACAAATACTACTAGGCCCATAGGGTTTAACCCTATTTCTAACAGGGGGAGGGGGGCGGATTCCGCCCCCTTATGTTTTTCGCCGATATCTCCAGAACAGCTGAGAGCAGGCCTATACAATTTTGGGACTTCTCATAGAATCGAATACCACATTTGGAGTCAAAATTTTGAGTTCCTAACCTGAACAGAGGCGGTTCCAGGGCACAGTTTTGGGTGGGTTCAGAGGCAACATTTGGCGATAATACGGAAATGCGATCTTCACGGTTTCTTCCTAACTGCCTCAAGTATGAAGGAGTTACATCCGTTTACGGTGATTGCAACTAGTGCAAATTAGTTGATGTTAATGAAATATCATAATTGCATCGCAGAGGCGGGTTCAGGAGCTTGAAAAGGGGGGGGGGGGCAGGAAGTATGCAATGCTTGGCGGGAAGCCAATAGAGCAATGTAGGGGGCATTTATAGCTATCAAGATGTAAAAGATAGCTTTTGCTTCCATTATTTGCATAGTTTATTACATATAGAGTTTCAGGGGCGTGTTCAGGCACATGAAAGGGGGGGGGTGACTGGCATGGTGATGACGATAAGCCAGCGATAACGGCGCAATAGACATTTAGCTTATAATGATATATGCACATATGAGGCCAAAAAAGGAATAAAGTAATTTTTTTGCAGATGCGCGCTCAGGAATGGAAGAAAGGAGGTCATATTATTGCAAGGAAACTAAGAGGCATGGGCGTACAATGACATAACATACTGCAGTTTTCGGATGAAACACGCACCACAGGCGATTATAAGATAATAGGCGAGTCCAGGTAGGGTAAAAAGGGGGGTATGCAATGTTAATTGAAGTTGTAAGTGAAATAGTCACTGTTGACTAGTTAGTATCATAATAGCGGATAATATACTTATCAAAAGGTTTTGCGCCGCCCCAGTTTGGATCCTGGATACGCCTATGATGAAGTACAACATGCAAAAAGGAACTATCTACGATCAGTATCATATTTATAGTGCTGGGTAGTAACTTGTGTGCGGTTAATATTTTTTTCCCCAATTTGACCTCCCTTTTTCACTAACCTGGTACCACCTATGGCAAAAAAAGAAGATTTATAACTGTTTTGTCTAATGTCACAATCACATACCATTTCATTTATCAAAAAAACAACATCAAAAAATGGTTTTATTACACATTTACTCCACCTCCATATTGAGTGACCTGCACACGCCTATGATTTTTGAATTTGCAAACGTCACTGTCATATATCAATTTCCAATTCAATTTCCATCGGTTATTATTAGTTGTGTTAAAATCAGTCGATAAACATGAAAGCATGTTGGAACAAAAATACCACTAAAATTTGAAGTTTTTGCCCCCCTGTTGCCCCCCCCCCCTATCCAAAATTTAGATTTTTTATTATTTAGAAATGTAGATCGTGTTGAGGGGAACCAAAACCGTTTCATTTTTGAAAATCGGACGGGTAGATCTCGAGATCTTTGGGGGGGGGGGGGGCGGAATCCGCCCTCCCCCCATGTTACAAATAGGAGTAGCCAGGAGCCTGTTATAAATAGGGTTAAAGTTAAATTCGCCATTTTCAGCGTGAATTTACAGAAAATATGAGAGGGTGATTTTAAAAACCTAGAGTAGAAACTTTCATCTGATGTTGACGCCTTTGGAGGTGTTTTTCGATTTGAGGGCTGTAAATCGTGTTCCCAAGAGCCCGAAGCCAACGATGTCTATTGTCTAACATAGAGGCAATAGGGAATTTTTCATGTTTGGCACTCTATATGCTCGGTTCCATTAATTTAAATAATAAAAGTGAAACATGTTTTGAGAGCCTGTATTACAATCTTACTTTTGTTTATACATAACTTTTTGTTTGGGTGTTGGGAAATCGTGTTCCCAAAGGCATAAAGTTTGACTTTGGATGGAGCCTTGGGTTCAAATCCCACCTCAACCAAAAACTTTTTCTATAGTATTTTTTTTTATGAACGTTTTAACGCTCATTAATATATATATATATATATATATATATATATATATATATATATATATATATATATATATATACATATATACACACACACACACACACACACACACACACACACACACACACACACACACACACACACACACACACACACACACACACACACACACACACACACACACACACACACACACACACACACACACACACACACACACACACACACACACACACACACACACACACACACACACACACACACACACACACACACACACACACACACACACACACACACACACACACACACACACACACACACACACACACACACACACACACACACACACACACACACACACACACACACACACACACACACACACACACACACACACACACACACACACACACACACACACACACACACACACACACACACACACACACACACACACACACACACACACACACACACACACACACACACACACACACACACACACACACACACACACACACACACACACACACACACACACACACACACACACACACACACACACACACACACACACACACACACACACACACACACACACACACACACACACACACACACACACACACACACACACACACACACACACACACACACACACACACACACACACACACACACACACACACACACACACACACACACACACACACACACACACACACACACACACACACACACACACCACACACACACACACACACCACACACACACACACACACACACACACACACACACACACACACACACACACACACACACACACACACACACACACACACACACACACACACACACACACACACACACACACACACACACACACACACACACACACACACACACACACACACACACACACACACACACACACACACACACACACACACACACACACACACACACACACACACACACACACACACACACACACACACACACACACACACACACACACACACACACACACACACACACACACACACACACACACACACACACACACACACACACACACACACACACACACACACACACACACACACACACACACACACACACACACACACACACACACACACACACACACACACACACACACACACACACACACACACACACACACACACACACACACACACACACACACACACACACACACACACACACACACACACACACACACACACACACACACACACACACACACACACACACACACACACACACACACACACACACACACACACACACACACACACACACACACACACACACACACACACACACACACACACACACACACACACACACACACACACACACACACACACACACACACACACACACACACACACACACACACACACACACACACACACACACACACACACACACACACACACACACACACACACACACACACACACACACACACACACACACACACACACACACACACACACACACACACACACACACACACACACACACACACACACACACACACACACACACACACACACACACACACACACACACACACACACACACACACACACACACACACACACACACACACACACACACACACACACACACACACACACACACACACACACACACACACACACACACCTATACGTGCGAGCCGTGCAAAACGAGTGCCATGGCTGTACCGTCACTACTGAGTGCCGGGTCTTCCGACAGTTGTAGAGCTTTGTAAATTTGCTGATGGGAAGGCAATAGGCCCTGGATCTGTCCCAGGGGTTTCGATTGCCAAATATCACGAGGCATCATGGTGAAAGACTGGCCTTGAAAACCGAGTGCCAAGGTGCAAACAGAGGGCCGGTGTGTGAGTACACGTGTGCAAACCGTGAATACCGAGTGCCGGTGTGTAAGTACCGTGTGCAAACCGTGAATAGCGAGTGCCTGTGTGAGTACCGTGTGAAAACCGTGAATAGCGAGTGCGGGTGTGTGAGTACCATGTGCGAACTGTGAAAATCAAGGGCCAGTTTGTGAGTACCGTGTGAAAATCTGAATAACGAGGCCCGTTGTGTAAATATACGCAGCAGCGTACCGATGATACAGATATGCAGGACCTCCCATGCCCGAATAACAATAACACCATTCAGGAGACGCCATTTCCATTGGATACGCGGCGCCCGAATTACACCCCCCTTCCCTTCCCGGTTAAGGACAGCGCTCCCCGGTTAGTGGCGACCATGTCTAGTACTTAGGTACTAAACTAATGAATGACGTCTCTTCGGCTGGAGTCAGCGCTTCTTCAGCTAACGATGACGCTTGACATGCCTCTGGCTAGTGACGGCTCCGCTCTGGCAGGGGCGGCGCCACCAATTTTGATTAGCGGGGGACAGCCGAGAGCTGTATTCTGTCGCGAGCAGCACAAGTTCGAAGTAATTCTAGTTTTGGATTGATATTGTTCACCTACTTTCCGCTTATAATTGTGTCATCTCCATGTTTATTTTATCATTTTTTGAAGCAGTTAATATTCCACTTCTGAGAATAAGCGTTGTAGCAAACATAACTCGCAGCACGCCGTCTCTCTTGTCGAGGGACGTCTCAGATCTCAGCTCCCCTGACCCGAGCTCCCTGATCCGAGCTCCCTTAACTCGATCTCCTTGACCCGAGCACCCTCCCAGGCTCCCTGACCCAGTCTCCCCTGACCCGAGCTTCCCGACCGGACATCCATGACCCGAGCCCCCCTGACTCGAGCTATCCTGGCCCGTCAGCCGAGCTCCTCTGACCCGAGCTCCCCTGGCCCGAGCTCCCTTGACCCAAACACTTAACAGAGACTCCCTGACCCAGGCTCTCTTGGCCCACGTGCTCCCTGACTCGAACTCCATGACCCGATCTCCTCTGACCCGAGCTCTCCTGGCTCGTCAGCCGAGCTCCTGTGACACGAGCTCCCCTGACCCGAGCTCCCCTGACCCAGGCTCCCCTGACCCGAGCTCCCCTGACCCAGGCTCCCCTGACCCGAGCTCCCAGACTCGAACTCCCCGACCCGAGCTCCCCTGACCCCAGCTCCTCTGACACGAGCTCCCCTGACCCGAGCTCCTCTGACACGAGCTTCCCTGATCCGAGCTCCCCTGACCTGAGCTCCCTGGCCCGTCAGCTGAGCTCCCATGACCCGAGCTCTCCTTACCCGATCTCCTCTGACCTGAGCTCCCTGACCCGTGCTGCCGGATCGGATCTCCCTAACCTGCCAGCGGAGCTCCCTGACCCGAGCTCTCCTGATCCGAGCTCCCCTGACCGAGTTCTCCTGATCTGAGCTCCCCTGGCCCCGAGTTCTCCTGATCCTAGCTCCCCTGTCCCGTCAACCGAGCCCCCTGAGCCGAGCTCCCATGTCCCGTCAGCCGAGCCCCTGATCCGAGTTCTCCTGATCCGAGCTCCCATGTCCCGTCAGCCGAGCTCTCCTGACCCGGGCTCCCTAGCCGAGCTCCCTCTATCGCCTGTATCTCCAAAGACAAATTACATAACTTCACTCAAAAGACAATCTGAACCATTTTTTTTAAAGATTATCTTTTGATATGCTTGCGAAATCTTATTCAGGACGTTTGACAGTGTTGACAGTGACATGCGAGGATATCCACGTAAAACGAAAATTACTTCCCGGCTCAGGACACTTGGTGTCGGAGCGAGCGTCAGTGATACATTTGCCGGACGCCAAGAATTGCTTGATCGGGTGGTGGGGTCACGGCCTGCGCAACAAGCTATGCTTAGCGCGGGGCCTGACCTTGGAAATCCATCCATTCAAAAACATTCGGACTAAATGTATATACAAAAGTGATGCTCTCGAAGATTAGGCAAAACTATTGCTTTTCAACGTTCGAGTGTTTAAACGCCTCAACCTCGCTCCCAAGAGCACGGTGCAGTTAACTCCCCTGACCTGAGCTCTATTTGGTATCTAGCCAGTGCACTGCATGCGACTGAAGTCAGTCCCACCTCACATAGAACCAATGAAGCGCACTTTACCTAATAATAAAACTAAAGATATAGCATAATTCGACCGTAGTTCTCCTGTATCGGTGCGTTTCGAACCAAGGTACGATTCGGTGTTCACCCGTCACTCAGTTGCTCAGGAACGATGGTGTAGAAAAAGTAACGCGTTACGGAACGATCGTTTTCGCTTCTGGGTCCTGGACTTCTACCTCTGTCCTAAATAATATGAGCTCTAGGGCTGGCAAATGCTTTCTGTTTGCTAGAAAAAATGATTCTTCATTCGTTTCCAACCATTTCCGTCGTTTTCCGTTCGATATCCACGTAAAACAAAATTACTGCCCGCTGCCTTCATTTAAACGTTATCATTAGGGTAGGGTCAGTAGGGTAGGGTCAAGTGTCTGGCCGAACAAAAAAAAATATCCGACCCCCTCCGATTTATATGAAAATTGGTACACCTGTAGTGTCAAGTGAAAGAAACATACACAACCACTTTAGCTCCAGGTGACCTCAAGGGTCATATTGAGAGGTTATACAAGGTCACGATAGTGTGTACCTACTTTATATCAAACGCTTATATCTTCTGTGCTAATAGACTTAGCGGAATCAAACTAATATAGAATACTCCACAGTGTTGGACTATTAGGAAATGGGGGGGGGGAAATTCACGTGACCTCAATATGACCTTTGACCTGACGATATCAAAATAATAAATTGTATTTTCTTATTCTATAAGTTGCAACATTGCAACATCAGCTTGCAATAGATCTAGGCTTGCATATATTCAGTTCATCGTAGCTAGTGCTTGGGCGAAGATCCGTCGAAGGTTATGCCATATGTTTTAAGACATTCAATGATTCATTTGCGTAGCATAGGTACGGTAGTAAGCATTGTATCTCGGCCGTTAAGTGTCAATTGCATGTATTGCAAACAAATATTACCCGGTGTCCATGTTCACCATTACACTCAGGCATGAAGCCAGGATTTCG
>JAXIVJ010013442.1:0-37186 GCA_036785665.1 Chirona hameri | reverse complement strand
AGCCAGAGCCAGAGCCAGAGCCAGAGCCAGAGCCAGAGTCAGAGCGATATTTATATGTGCAAACGGGAAAGATATTATAACATTACAATTTTGTAGGAGTGTAGCAAAACACCACAGTTCTTGTAGTTACAAATAGTAGGGCGATATAATTACACCATTTGTATTACAATTTACCCGTGCGAAACTCTACCTTCATGCTTTGATGTTTGATCTATCCATTTTTTGTAATATATCTTATTATGAGCCTAAATTCAGAATAATTAGCATATCCATGACTCAATTAGGTACATTTGTTCATACATTCAAGGCTTTCATTCACTCCAAGATGCCCTATACTCCCCGCCTTTCTTTAGAAGGAGCATGTCATCATGACCATCAATAAACATGGCCTGCTCATCGGCTGAGTCAGGAATTCGATAGAGAAAGAAAAACAATGTGCCTCTGTATATTTTATGTTTTATCGAAGCAGAAACAAATGGATCGTTATTGCATTGCCAAGTCGCTTAACCCAATTAATGTCGGGGGGGGGGGGCTAAAAGACCCCCTAAGGTTTGTACACTCCTGTCCCCAAACGAGTAAGGATGCGGCCATACAACTTTTTTACTATTCCTAAATATTAATTGGACATATTTTGGCGCAAGCTCAAAGTTTTCAGCTCAACGGGGGCGGCTTCAGGCGTGTTTTTTTGGGGCATGGTTTGGTTTTCAGCGTGTCTCGGCTTTCGAAGGGAATCAATTTCCATTCTCTAACCGTTGCAGATACGAGCTTACAACTTTCACGCCTTTTCTTGCTGCTATTTTTAGACATTTTGGGCGTTTTTTCTTGCATTGCGCATGGGCGCCTCCAGGAACGAATTTTGGGAGGCATTTTGGGTCACTGGCATTACATGAAAATCTGACAGATAACAATGTCAAACTCAGTGCACCTTCTTAGCTATCACACCCTGTGCGTTTTTTACTTCTTATTTTGGATTGCCTACAGGCGACTCCAGGGACGGATTTTGAGGGGCATGTGTTTGACTCCGTATACACACATTGTGTCTAGTAACTCAAAACGTGATTTTGCAGTGGGGGATCTCGTGCAATATGATCTGCATGGATCACAATTGTATGTTGTGGCATAGGCGGTCCCAGGGATGGAATGGGGAGGGGCATTGTGGAGCCCCGACGTGAAACAACGTAGCAATAAATATAAACTTGAAACTTGATGACCTTTTTTAGCAATGCGTTGCAAATGTTCCATTTTTTTGGGGAGGGGGCGGGGGGGTGCCCAAGGGCGACTCCATGAATGGATTTTGGGGGCATGTGCTTGACTCCATACACACACATTGTGTTTAGTGCCCCAGAACGTTATTTTTCAGTCGGTAATCTCATGCGATATCATTTGCATGGATCACAATTGTATTTTGGGACATGTGTGGTTCCAGGGGTGGGAGACAAACGCATGGTCCAACTACATTATTATTTTATAAATTTAGTCCGAATGTTTTTGAATGGGTGGATTTCCTAGGTCAGGCCCGCGCTAAGCATAGCTTGTTGCGCAGGCTCTGACCCCACCACCCGATCAAGCAATTCCTGGCGTCCGGCAGAATTTAGAAGCGAAAGTTTTACGTGCCCGACATACCTGGCCACGGTCCGCCCCGCTCTCTGACGTCACCTGACCTTAGGTGCGACCGCTGCCACCGGCCCCAGGCCATCCTTGTCAGGGGAAAATAGCGAGCGCCGAAGCGTCTCGAACCCGGGCTGCCACTACCGGGTGAGGTCAGAAGCCCAGCGCTCTCCCAACTGAGCTACAAGGGTTGACTTAACCCGCGAGTTACTGGGGTATATTTCATAACGCGACTTACTGGGGGGGGGGGCTATTTTTAGCCCCCCCCCCCTCTGATCTCCGGAACTACTAGACCGAATGTGAAAATTCCAACGGCATTCGATAGCCCTGTGAAATTTATCGAGGGAAACATAATATTGTTGACCTCGGGGTCACCGATGACGTCACAGGTCAGATCAAGTACAAAATGTTTGACCGTGTCAAAAGGTCTCGATGGATGGAATTATCGCGCAAAATTGCGATATTAAGCGCATAAACTGTCGATAAATCGGTATCATTCGTGTGTCTGACACTTCTAAGTACCTTTCTAAGCTGTTTATGACCTTGGGTCAGGTCAAGGTCATTCGAGGTCACGAGGTCAAACTGCAGATTACGGTCATTAGGCGTTGTAACACATGTTTATGGGTTTGTTTTTCGTCTAGAACGCGAAAAATGACCTTAGAACATTGTTTTTTTCATATAAATATATGTAAAAAGCAAAAATGGAAATTCGTTTTTTATGCATAGTAATGCTGTGAGAAGTGGTCGATTTTTGTCATTTAAAGGTGATAACTCGGTCATTTTGAAAGATATCGACTTTAAAATTGGTACACATATTCACCGCATACGTCTCGATCACATATACTCCGATTTTTGGATAATTCTGATTTTTTATTGAATTTTTTGTAAAAACAAAAAAATGTATTTGGATTTCTCAAAATTTTGAATAAAAAACTAAAAAATCCGAGATAGCAGTTTGATAGACCGGTCTATTGTTAGTAATTTGATTTATAACAATTTAGTTTATCTCAAATATCTTATCTTTGACAGCGTTTTCCGCAAACCATTATTTTGCAACAAAAACCGAAGAACATGACGTCACTCTGACGTCATTTCCGGTTGACCTATCATAGCCCCATATTTTGTCTTTTGCCAACATGTGTAGAATTGATGTGAGCGAAGGTACTGCAAGTTTGGTGACGATACCAGTGTTCGTTTAAGAGTTATTGCAAAATAACGGGAGGGGGGGGGGCAAAAAATAGCCCCCCCAGTAACTCGCGGGTTAATAAAGTTAACAAGGATAACAAAAGACAAGGCTCAATTTCCCTCCCCTTCCCCTCCTGAGCACGTCACTGCACATATTAAAAACTGCCATTATTTACCTTTTCATACATATACATGAAATTATAAGCAGCCAAAACAGGAATTAAATCAGGAAAAATAGTATAGTGCCATCTTTAGATACCCCCTTTTTAATTGCCTGGGAACGCCATTGGGTTAATTTCCCCACACTTTTAAAATGATTATATGTTAGAGCATACAATTTGGTGGCGACATACATCAACATGAAAAAACTTCGTGCAAACAACGTCCCAGGGCAAATAATCTAAAAATACATGTCCCCTCATTTTTTGCTACCTGTATCCGCCCATGGCACAATGTTGCGTATTTGTGAATATAGAAATGTAGGTCCAGCTGCAAGGAATCGAATGTCGCTTTTCCGGAGTAAATGGGTCCAGTGGTTTCCGAGATACGAGGGGCCGAATAGCCCCCCCCCCCCCCCACCGACGGTTTTGTACCTTGTTTAGCCCGACAGTAATAGTGTTAACACGCGCCCTGGAGGGGGGCGAAATCCGCCCAGACCTCTGGTTTTTCAAGGATAGCGCAAATACGGCGGTGCGCAGCGCCGCCGTTTTTTCATACCTGTTCGGAAATTAACTACCCACATTATGTCTTTGTTTACCTCGGGTCATCTCAGGTCTGGTCACCAGACCAGGTTACGTGATGACCCCACCTCCAAAACGTTTGCAGTAGTACCGCAGCCACAGTTTTATGCCGATCGGTTTCAAGCTTGCAGGATTTCATAAGGTCATAGATACCTACAATTTGTTTATCTCGGATTTATAATGTCGGTGACCTAAGGTCGGGTCAATTTGGTGACCGCTAACACTTTTTTTTTGTCAATAACTATCGACATAATAAAGATAGATAAGTTAAAACGGTACTAATGTGTTTGTCTCATCAAGACACGTCTCCCAATATGCAATATGACCTACTTGGGTCACCACTTGACCTTGACCTGAGGTCAAATTTTTCGGTTGACCTAACCTGGTCAACATGAATATGATTTTAAGTGCCTTGACGAGAAAAACACGATGGCGTCAAACGTATTGCTTTATCTTTATTAGGTAACAAATTATTTGCGAAAAACAGTTTTGCCAAAAAATAACCTTCTTGACATTTGATGACCTGTGGAGACTATACTATTGACCTGAGCTCAAATCTGAGAAGACCAATCTTCTTTCTTGAAATATCCCGATTGTATTTTTCAAGAGCTTTCGATTGCTTTTTTCCGTTTGTCCCTAGCTATCATAGTTCCCGAGATATTTGGGGTGTTCGAAGCGAAGTCCTAAATCCGGAAAATATGACCTTCGATGACCTCTGGTCACCTCAATATTGACCTGACCTAAAACCAGATTGATATACTTTCGATAGAGCTTGTCTCGCGCTATCTAACACCATTTTCTGCTTGTCCCTACGTTGCGTAGTTTTCGAGATCATAGAGGGGGCGAAATCCCCCCTCCCCTCCAGGGCGTGAAATTATCAGAGGCCCTCCAGGGCGCGTGGTAAACCTGGGTGATTCAACAATCATGCACAAGGCTCGAGTGAGACTACTTGTCATTTCCAATAGGTGACTGTGATTCCAGGGCTCTCTGGATCCGTATCGCCAGCCAACTCCGGCTCCAAGTCCGGCAGTGCTCAGTTCTCGGAGTTCCTGTCAGGAGCCTGTCTGCCCCGCTCCCGAGCTGAATACATCGGGCGGCGCAGTCACGGGACAGGCCGCCGCCGCGCCGGTCCGGCCCTGGGACACCCGATAGAGCCACGGTTAGCGCGTGCCTCTGCACCGGCGCACTGTCATGCATGCGTCTTTGCACGGCCCGCGGTAGAAGATTAGATCAAGCGTCCCCGCCAGGATTGGCGCTGTCCTCCAAATTTGGTATTCGGTAATAGCGCGACATACACGCCGCAGGTACCGCGCTTGATAAAGATTAATGGGTGTCGCTGCCTGACGGAAGTCATCGTCTCAATCGATTATGGACTGATGTATTTGTGCACGAAGCGGGGTTACACCGGCTGTGATGACATATGCTGGGCAAAGTCAATGTCAGACCGACGCAACTCGGCGAGGTTCTTAGAACTCCTGCAGCATTGTATGTAAACCGTACTAGACCAGTTATAATGCATGGCAATGTAATTCGTCGGAAACGTAAGTTGATTATCATCAAATGGAGCTCAACAGAATCATACAGACTCTGTGGCCGGCAGGCTGGGTGTGATGAGTAATAACTCTTTCTGTGAACTCTGCGTGTCTCCCGAAAAATGCAATGGGTTAAAGGGTATTTTGGGGACCGAGTCAACGGTCCCCAAATAGCCGTTTTCACGAATGATTTTGCGATTGGGGCGATTGGGGCGATTGGGGCGATTGGGGCGTTTGGGGTAAATGGGGGGGGGGGCAGTGGCCACGTGATACTGTGTTTGGTCAACAACTCCAAAACTCCAAAACTCCAAAACTCCAAAACTCTCAAACTCTCAAACTCCCAAACTCCAAAACTCCAAAACTCCAAAACTCCCAAACTACCAAACTACCAAACTACCAAACTCCAAAACTCCAAAACTCCAAAACTCCAAAACTCCAAAACTCCAAAACTTCAAAACTTCATAACTCCAAAATTCCAAAATTCCAAAATTCCAAAATCCCAAAACTTCAAAATTCCGAATAGTGTTATTCCAATGGTGCAACCAACCTTCGGATACAACCAATCTTAGGTTATTCGGATATGCGCGGGGGCAATGCTATGCTATCGGGCATCGCCGGTCCGAAGGTTGGTTGTACATTTGTATGGGTTTCGGTTTTTGACTTTTTTATTTTGGAAATGTAAAATTTTGGATTTTTTGTTTGTTTCTTTTTGCTATTTAACTGCATTGCTCATTGCTATTGAACTACATTATCATTTAGCTGGTACTCCACTGTTTATTTTAGCTGGTGTGATTCCGTTAAAGGGAAATAATGACTTTTTATTTTTTAGGAACAATTGCTCATGGCATAAAAATGATGTTATCTAAATTTAAGAATGAAAAACAAATATTACCTAATTCAAAGTTGGAAGTTTGGAAAAACTAAAAAGCAAGTACATATACTTCTTTCGGTGTTCATGATCGGTGTTTTCTTTCCACTATTGGAGACGAGACATATCTGGCGCCTTTGTATCAACCTGTGCAACGTTGAATACCTCTCAACATATTGCATACACTAAATACGGCGTCGTAGGGGGCCAAGTTAACCCACGCCCTACGGGGGGGGGGGGGCCTGACAGGCCCCCTGAGGTTTTTCTTGAATAACTTTTGACACATAGTTCATCTTGCTGACATTTTTGGTAGCTGAGTTTACAACAATTATACGTAGGCTGTACAAATTTATTTGACATTCGTTAGGTATTTTGGGAGATAATAATGTTTTGATGACGTCATGTTGGTACAAAAATGAGAATTATTTGAGAAATCGTAGAAAACAGAGTTTTAAAGCAAATTGCAAACTCAATTCACCAAAGATACAAAATAGCATTCTATTTAAAATGGCAATCTCGGATTTTCACAATTTTTGGTTTTTGACCCCTAAAATAAAAAATATGTTTTTTTTTTGGGGGGGGGGGGGGGGAAATCCCCACAAAATCAAATTTTTCAAAGATACTAGAAAAACCGGAATATTTTTGAGAGAACTGAGTATGGAACATACTCATACCAAATTGCAAAGCAATATTTCCATTATTCACTGAGTGATGGCTTCCTAAGTGTAAGAAACTGATGACGTCATTTTTTAAAATAACTTGGTTTGACATTTTTGGACAAGATACGAACAAATCATTACTTTTTTGTATTTCTGAGCAAACACTGGTCTAGGAACATGCCTTTTTATTTACATTTATCAATTTATAATTTTGAGGTTTTCTGAAGAGCAAAATCGCTGTTCTGGACGTGGTAAATCCGAGATCATTCCCTTGACCTGGAAGGTCACCTGTTGACCTGAAGCCTAAAAATGCCATACTGTTAGATTCCTCTCATGACAGGCACCATGCTGGTTCTTACCGCATTGCTCTAAGTTGCTTGGTTTGGAAATCAACAGGGGGGCCTGTCAGCCCCCCCCCCCCGTAGGGCGAAGGTGAAAAAAGCTCCCGTAGGGCGAGGGTTAATCCGCGAATGCATCACGGTTTTCTGAAATGTTTATTGATTGATTATGGGAAAACGGTTCAGATAAATGTTTCATGTGTGAATTGTAAGGTATTGAATACATGTATGTTGAAAATGTATGGGAAAACATCATTTTGTAATGCATTGAGAACACTAAACAGGTTGCCGTCCGGGGCCAAACTAAACTGCGGATTTCAATGCACTTTTTAATGCTTGTTGATTGTTCATAGAAGTTGGCACCTATTCGCAAAAGATAGACATAGAGTGCAGCAAGCATATTTAATATCTTCATGATAAATAACAATCCGTAGGGAGGCTAATTTTAGATCGGACAGTGAACTCGTTACCGAGTGTTTGCTGAGTACCGACCGTTATAAGCGTTGAACGCTTATCAACTTTAACTTGAACTATCTTTTTGTAGGAATGGTTATATGCAAAATTTGATCAATTTACACAATATTTTGGTCTCGTCTGTCGATTGCAAGTAATAACTTCATTTTGCGTGGAAAAGGGAGATTATTTCCTTTTAAGCCTCCGTAGGCCGTCAGCGGCCCAGCCTGCCTGCACGCGGTGCCGGCCGCTGCCTGGCTGCACCTTCAGCGCGCCCGTCTGGTCGCTGGTCGGTCCGGTCCGTGGCGGCGGAGTCCAAGGCCGGCGCTCAGTCGCCGCCCGGACGCGCCCGGAGCAGCACGTGTCACGTCCAGTGCAGTCACGTTACGAGTCACGTCCAGTGCCGCCGCGTCGTGCGAGTGCCGCAGCTATGATGCCCGCCTACCCCGGCTCGGCCGGCTCCGGCACGGGCAGTTCCTCTGGACGCCGGCCTGTCCGCGGCTCGCCGGCGCCGCCGCTCGAACGCTCGGCCAGCTCGACGGGCGTCTCGCGTCGCTCCGAGACGGTCAGCCAGCGCGAGTTCCTGCGCTCGAACGCGCTGCCGTCGCTGGTCAGGATGACCACTGGGGAGAGGTCGGCGGACCTGCGGAGTCAGGTGGACCTGTCCCGGCCCGTGCTGCTGTACCGCGTCTACCAGTCCGTGAAGATCCACGCGCGCAGTCTGATGAGCACCGAGGACGGGGACCTGGAGGAGGTCGGACCGGCGATCGTCATCCCAGATGGCTACAGAGGTAAGTTGCAGAGGCCGACAGTTCTGGCGCAGGACAGTGCGGCTGGAGCAGGCCGGGGAACAGTGGAGGGCAGTGAGGCTCGTGCGGGCTGCAGCGGTGGGCTGGAGATGGAGGCAGCCAGCTAGACACGGCCTGCAGCTAGCTTTCAACTGGTTTGGTTGTGTGATTCGCACTTGCTCCACGTTGGAGCAAGCTGGAGGAACCCTCGTTAATTAGTGCCGAATCAGACACGGGAACGGCTGAGTTACGGCTGGTCGGACCATTTGTGAATTGGTTATGGTCCATCAGTGGTAATATACCAAGACATTGGGAGACGATGCGCGTGGGAACTATAAGCGCGGGATAGTGGTGTCTGTTTCTTGTGGAGACCCACCCGACAGGTGGTCAACGCTATTACCGACAGACAGTCTGGTGTCATAGCTAGAGCCGGATAACCTTTAGCAAAAGATGGAGCGAAAAGGAAGTTTGGAAAGGAAATGGCTAGAAAGGAAAATGCACATGCACGTGTTTGTTTGTGCTCCTTGTCAAGATACGTTGACCCTATGCTCTCATTTGGTAAGTTTATAGATCTCTTATTCGGTGTTCTTATTCTTTTGCTGACAATTTGCTGCACACAATATTGACTATGGTTGATAAAACAATAAAACTAGCAGGCACGTAGCCAAGGGAGGGGGCGCCCCCCTGGAAGCCAGGGGCCCCTTGTCGCGCGCAGCTCGCCGAAAAGGGTCGACACAGCGCGAAGCGCGGTATCATGGGCTCTCTAAGATTCTGGAGACCACGCGAAGCGTGGTCTTTAGAGAGTTTAGAACACTTCAGAAGCCCTTTAGGGCCACCAGGGCCCTTCTCTGAAAGACCAGAGGGCCCCATGTACGTTCAAAATGCCGCTGTGTAGGTCAGAGGGGCCCCTGGCTAGACCGAAAGGGCCCCTGGGCGAGACAGAAGGGCCCTGAACATACCGAATGAGCCCCTAGCCAGCACAGAGTGTCAGGGGCTAAACTCGGAATGGGGCCCTTTCAACGCTCGGGAAGGGGGCCCTTTCGAAGCGCCGCCCTTCCCCTTGGGCGACATCCTGGCTACGTGCCTGTTAACTATTCATAATTATGACTAGAAGTTTGTATCTATGTATGCCACCAGGGGATGGTTAGCCAGTTCGCCCTTGACCATCTCCTGCCCTGCTTATGAAATGTGCGTTTTTGTGATACGAATGGTGTCGCTAAAATCCATGGCACACACACTTCTTGCTACCGTTTCTTGTAGTTGTGAAATGAGGCCAATTATGGCGGTACCAGCGGTACTTCAACACTTAACTGCACTTGAACTTCTTTTAATAGTGCGAACTAAAGCTAAAGAAAACTCAGTCATGGATATAGACAAATGATATATGAAAAAATTTGTTCATAAATGTTAAGTACACACCTAGAATACCTAGAAGAATTGGTAACGTCATAGTCAATATTATCCCATTTGAATTTTGTATTAGTATAATATCACGTAATAGTCAGTATAATATTACGTTGCTGGTTTTTATATTATGGCAGGCCACTTTTCATCTCAGCCTGATTTCAACTGACATGACTTTGTTCGTACTAAGCCATTTCCCCCAAAAAAGCATCGTCCTTGAAAGGCTCACCGGCTATCGAGTGTCAAAAAGGGCTGCCTTTCTACATTAACACCGATGTATATAGCCGTTTTAGGTGCCGTTTTCACCCAGTGTCCGATAATCCCTGCGAAGCGACGGTTTTTATCCAAATTCTGGCCTTGCCATACCGCTCGGGCCTTCAAGTGTTCCATTCAACGGACACAAGTACGACATGCTCTATAACGGGTCGGCGCCGCCAGACCGTTGTTAAATACCACTCGTTTGCACACCCTTTCCTCGCCAACAGGATTATTGTTTCCCGACGAAATGCGCAAAATACGAACCATCGTGCAGGCAGCTTTTCGCCTCAGGATGACAGCAAACGAGAGCTGCGGAACGCTGGGGAGGTGGTGGAGAGGAAGAGAGACAGGGGACGCTGCCACGCTCACCGCACTGGCACGGGGTGCAGTGGAGAGGAAGAGAGACAGGGGACGCTGCCACGCTCACCGCATTGGCACGGGGTGCAGTGGAGAGGAAGAGAGACAGGGGCCGCTGCCACGCTCACCGCATTGGCACGGGGTGTAGTGGAGAGGAAGAGAGACAGAGGCCGCTGCCACGCTCACCGCATTGGCACGGGGTGCAGTGGAGAGGAAGAGAGACAGGGGACTCTGCCACGCTCACCGCATTGGCACAGGGTGCAGTGGAGAGGAAGAGAGACAGGGGACGCTGCCACGCTCACCGCACTGGCACAGGGTGCAGTAGAGAGGAAGAGAGACAGGGGACGCTGCCACGCTCACCGCATTGGCACGGGGTGCAGTGGAGAGGAAGAGAGACAGGGGACGCTGCCACGCTCACCGCATTGGCACGGGGTGCAGTGGAGAGGAAGAGAGACAGGGGACGCTGCCACGCTCACCGCATTGGCACGGGGTGCAGTGGAGGGGAAGAGAGACAGGGGACGCTGCCACGCTCACCGCACTGGCACAGGGTGCAGTGGAGAGGAAGAGAGACAGGGGACGCTGCCACGCTCACCGCATTGGCACGGGGTGCAGTGGAGGGGAAGAGAGACAGGGGACGCTGCCACGCTCACCGCATTGGCACGGGTTGCAGTGGAGAGGAAGAGAGACAGGGGACGCTGCCACGCTCACCGCATTGGCACAGGGTGTAGTGGATAGGAAGAGAGACAGGGGACGCTGCCACGCTCACCGCATTGGCACGGGGTGCAGTGGAGAGGAAGAGAGACAGGGGCCGCTGCCACGCTCACCGCATTGGCACGGGGTGCAGTGGAGAGGAAGAGAGACAGGGGACGCTGCCACGCTCACCGCATTGGCACGGGGTGCAGTGGAGAGGAAGAGAGACAGGGGACGCTGCCACGCTCACCGCATTGGCACGGGGTGCAGTGGAGAGGAAGAGAGACAGGGGACGCTGCCACGCTCACCGCACTGGCACAGGGTGCAGTGGAGAGGAAGAGAGACAGGGGACGCTGCCACGCTCACCGCACTGGCACAGGGTGCAGTGGAGAGGAAGAGAGACAGGGGACGCTGCCACGCTCACCGCACTGGCACAGGGTGCAGTGGAGGGGAAGAGAGACAGGGGACGCTGCCACGCTCACCGCATTGGCACGGGGTGCAGTGGAGGGGAAGAGAGACAGGGGACGCTGCCACGCTCACCGCACTGGCACAGGGTGCAGTGGAGGGGAAGAGAGACAGGGGCCGCTGCCACGCTCACGGCATTGGCACGGGGTGCAGTGGAGGGGCAGAAAGACAGAGGACACATATACCCGAGTAGCGTAATTGTGTGGACATGAGAGTTCTTCCGCACAACATGGACACGCATAAACGAGTATCCACCATCGGCACCAATAACTTTAGGAAAGTGACGACTAGTGTAAACGATCATGACGTGATGACAATTCGAATGATCCTCAGCTAAGAAGGATATCTCTAAAGACATAAGAGTAAGTATTAAGTAATTTCATGGACCCAAGTTGAGAACTCTCCGTAATTGTGAGACAAGTGGGCGGAGCCAAGGTAAAAGTGGGCGGAGCCAAACAATGTCCATGAAATCGTGTGGAATGACACAATTATGTCATTCGCGGGTTGCGTGGACATTAAAACCACGAACGTGATCATTTGCCCTATGCACCAATTTGTATTAATATTTGATAGCTTATCGTTGAAATCATCGGCCTTTGGGGGGGGGGGGGGGTGAGCAGCGCCAACCACTAAATCCGCACCCGATCAGCCAATCAGTATTAATTACGCAAGTCTAGTGCTACGAAGTGAAAATAAGATGGTAAGGTAAGGGGAGTTTGTGGTAGGGGGGGGGGGGCGTCCCCCTGGCTAACTTCCACACTAACGTTCCGATGGAGACGCGTAAGGCGGTGTTCGAAAGGTCTCAACGAGATGAATCTACGGAATGCTTGCACTTTTGTCTTCAAGGTCACAGGTCAGGTCAAGGTCAGGTCAAAGGTCAAAATCGAGCGTTTTCGCATGTTATGCTCTCGAGACCACACAATGGACAGCTCTGGGCCCAAACTCAGCCAAAATACTCCCAAGTGTGGCATGATAGTACTATGTGAGTACACGTTTGATACTAAACAAGGATCAAGGTCAAGGTCATGTAACAGAGGTCAACCATGACAACATGAGATAGTCATGCAGGACATGTTTTAAGGCTACTTTTGAATCTAAATGCTATGTAAATGCTTAATTCCATGTATTTGAGCTATTTTAGGGACACATTGAAGGTTTCAGGTCAAGATCAGGCCAGGGAAGGTAACCAAAATCGAAACATAGTCTTGCGACACATGTTTATGGTGTGGTGTTACCTCATAATCACAGTGAAGTGTTTATTTCCATGTATTTTTTCCTTTGAGGTCAACATCAGGTCAAGGTCAGATGGTCACCAAAAGTCGCACAGTGATTGTGACCTTTGATGGGCCATAGCTTCCACGAATATAAATATATCGACTCAATATGGTATGTATATACTAGTGGTCCAATCGGTACAATCATTTTCGGAATTCCGAATTTGTTCGAAGACCGATTCGGT
This sequence comes from Chirona hameri, assembly GCA_036785665.1. Classification (NCBI taxonomy): domain Eukaryota; kingdom Metazoa; phylum Arthropoda; class Thecostraca; order Balanomorpha; family Balanidae; genus Chirona; species Chirona hameri. The sequence goes on along the minus strand of JAXIVJ010013442.1, from coordinate 24,382 downwards.
TTTGGGACGGACATAAGCATATTTCTTTGGACATTTTCGGACATCCAATGCCCAAGGATGGCTTGTCCCGAAAATCACTTGTTACTTTTTTATTAAAAAAAGAAAGTGTGCCACAAGTAATTCATTTCCATATCAAACACTTTTTCTGCTTTCGGACAAATTTCGGACAAACAATGATTTTCGGACAGTTTCGGACGGAAAGCAGACAATGGACATCGGTCGGACATTGGACAAATATTTTCTGAAACTGGCACCACTAGTATATACATCGCATGTGTCTCTCTCGCCTATTTTCTGATTTAATGTTAAAAATGTCGATTTTGTAGAACATTTCCCAAAAACATTTATGTTTTTAATTTCGGGGTCGAAAAATACAAAAAACAATGCAAATCCGAGATAGCCATCTTGTAGAGCTAGACATGGGCGTCATATAGTCAGAGTAGCTGTGGCGCCCTAAGGCCCAAGTCACAACCATTGTAGAGCTCGTCATTCCGCGTCTTTTGACACTTTTTATTTGCATTTTGCTTCAAAACAGGAATTTTACTTTTTCGAATATTTCACAGTTTTCGGCCGAAACTCGCGTGTAGTTTCGTCACTAATACCTCATTTTCTCAAACAGTTCTGAGTCGATTTGCTTTTTTTCTCATACATATGTAGCATTTATGTGGGATGAGGTATGCAAAGTTTCATGTCGATATCTTCTTTGTTTTTAAGTTATTAAGAAAGTTCGCCTGGGGGAACTCTCCCCCCCCCCAGCCAATGGCGGGTTGAATTATAAATTTCGGTGTAATTTTAATTTCAGAAGAAAATCGCCTTAACCCTCGCCCGGGTAGGGGAGGGGTAGTACCCCCTTCCCTAGTTTTTTGTTTGTTTCAGGAATAACTCGCGTATTTTTTAACCGATTGCGATGAAACTTTCAGTATCGTACTTTTGAACAATTTGACACATACTCTAAAATTTGTGAACTTATAACTCAAATGACCCGTGATCTATGACCTGTTTCTGAAGGTCATGTCAGGCGCAACTGACGTCCCGTAGTATCGATGCTTGTAACTTATGCAGTTTCCGAGTGTTTGTTGTTCAGGAGCATATCCACATGTGTTTCCAGGTGACAGTTGTGGTTTCCACTGAGATTGTGACCTCGATTGACCTTTTCAGAGGTCAACCGAGATCACTGACTTCCGATGACCTCAGATGACTGTTTTGACTTCTGGCAGTTTCTAGGACATTTCGTGACACTGATTTAAAATCTGGGATCCATTTTACATAATTATATGTTCCACTTGGGTCATTTGCTTTCACAGGTCAACCGAAGTCACTGACCTCAGATGACCTGACATGACCTTTTTGATATTTGGCAGTTTCTAGGACATTTTGTGACGCTGATTTCAAATTTGGCACCACTCCCTTTACACACTCCCTTTAATGTCACTCGTATGTACTTTAAGTTTGCGGTCGTGCACATTACGGTGTTACACCGCGCGGTTTAAAACTTACAGGGTTTTGTTTTGTGCCTACAATTTTGCTGTCTCGATTTTATATCGATTACCTCAGCGGGTCAGGCCATCTTCCTGGTCTCGGTCATTTAACCCTCGCTCTACGGGAGCTTTTTTCACCTTCGCCCTACGGGGGGGGGGGGCTGACAGGCCCCCTGTTAACTTCCAAACCAAGCAACTTAGAGCAATGCGGTAAGAACCAGCATGTTTCCTGTCATGAGAGGAATCGAACAGTATGCAATTTTGAGGTTTCAGATGAACAGATGACCTTCCAGGTCAAGTGAATGACCTCGGATTAACCACGTCCAGAACAACGATTTTGCTCTTCAGAAAACCTCAAAATTAGAAATTGATAAATGTAAATAAAAAGGCATGTTCCTAGACCAGTTTTGGCTCAGAGATACAGAAAAGGTAATTATTTGTTCGTATCTTGTCAAAAAAGTCAAAAAAGTTTTATTTTAAATGACGTCATCAGTTTCTTACACTTAGGGAGCCATCACTCAGTCAGAAATGAAGATATTGCTTTGAAATTTGGTATGAGTATTGTCCATACTCAGTTCCCTCACATATATTCCGGTTTTTCTAAAATCTTTGAAAATTTTGATTTTGTGGGGATTTTTCCAAAAAAATCACTTTTATTTTAGGGGTCAAAAACCCAAAATTTTGCAAATCTGAGACTGCCATTTGAAAGGGAATGAAATTGTGTATCTTTGGTGAATTGCGTTTGCAATTTGCTTTAAAACTATTTTCTACAATTTTTCAAATATTTATATTTTTTACCAACATGACGTCATCAAAACGTCATTATTTCCCAAATTTCTCAACCAATTTCAAATAACAGCCTACAAATATCAACCATTTTTACAGCCTACGTATAATTGCTGTAAACTCAGCTACCGAAAATTTCAGCAAGATACAACGCATGTGTAAAAAGTTATTCAAGAAAAACCTCAGGGGGGGGGCTGTCAGCCCCCCCCCCGTAGGACGAGGGTTAATCCACCGCAGTGCTGTAACGTACATTCAGCACATCAACGCTGTTCAATCAATGCAAAGCTCAACGCTGCCCCCCGAGGAAATAAATCAAATACAACAAAATGTATTGAAAATGTGAAAGGTTCCGACACAAACACATTTCCATTCGAAACGACCCAGGTACCACAAATACGTCACGCGCCGCCGCCGTCGCCGCCGCCGTCCCCGTTACTCCAGGTACTGGATGAGATCTGCAATGACACAATTACAGATTTGTCAGCAAAACATCAAGTTAGGTAATCATCGTTGTAAATAGAACTAGGTTACATTTGTGTATTTCAAATCCTGCAAATTTCATTAGAATGGTAAATGTACTGTAAGACAGGGTGGTCGATATTGTTATATAAGGTAATTGATTGTTAAGGATCTCACGCGAGCGGATTGTTTCGAAAATATCGTTGGATCAGACTAATGGAAGCATGGATTAAATATTAACACGCGCAGTGGATAAGGGTGTGGGTGTGGGGGGGGGGGGGGGTCAACCACCCCTCTTGAGAGTGGGGATCGTGGAGACCGTCCCCCCCGTCCTCCCGTCGGCGACGCCCCTGCATGTTACGGCTGAAATTGCCTTCGTTTTCCTTTCGGAGCAGCGGTGTGTCGAAGGGAAAACGAAGGAAATTTAATCCGTAACTGACTGAGCCCATTTCCACGTCGCAGGGGTGTAGGGTGATATTCAGTTGGTGGGAATTCAATGTAAATGACTGATAGAAAATGAATTAAATAAAATGACTTATACTACCGACACAGAGGCCCAGCGGGGCGCAAGTTAAAGCTCCACGCACCTGTTAGTGCCCTGAGACGTTGTGGGTTCGGATATTCGTCTTCTCTAGAAGGCACGCCACCTGATGACGGGCGCCATGATGGGTCGCCCCCACTAGAGTTAGACGAAGCATAGCTGAAAAGATATAAAGCTCCGTTACGGTACTTACACCCTCGCCAGTGCAGTCTACGTACATACCGTGCAGGTCCTGGCGCGTTTCGCCCCTAATTGAGCCAGAGTTAAATAAGAAAACTGAGCGTGTTGCTTATTATTCGAGAAAATCGTCGATATCTGATTTTAATATTCTGGGCCATTTCATTACCTTTGAGGTAACCAAATGACCTTGATATCAGGTAAATTGTGTATGTACAAATTAAATGACTTATAATCAAATTAGAATGACGATTTATCCCCCGCCGATATCTGTGTTTGCAACTGAGTAACGTGTTGAAACAATTTTGTTAACCGACCTTGAGTTAAATGGGAATTCAATCAACATATGGTGATTATCGATCTGATAAACCACGGCTGAGAAGTCCTGTGGTTTTTTATGTAGCATGGCGGTGCGGGATAAAATAATTACACAACTCAAGAGTATACAAATTTTTAATCGACACGCTTAACAGCATATCGATAAACTGATCGATCAATCGATTAACTGCATATTTATACTCGCTCGTGGTATATTATATATTAAACTTCAGCACATTCCTTCTTGTTATTAGAATGCATTTATAGCAATTGTAGGTCCCTAACTTCAGGCAAAAGGTCGTCTGAGGTCAATGACCTCGGTTAATATGTAAGAGACCATGACCTCATTATAACATATAGTTGGGCAAAATAATTGTGAAATTTGTAAATAGTGTCTCAAAATGCCCTTAAAGACACTGGAGGTCAGAAAAGGTCACCAGACCTCGGTTGGCATCTGTAACGTCACGATCTCATCGGCAACCTAAATATCACCAATTGACACCTGTTTATATGCTCCTGTCCAACACAACTGTTAAAGGGAATGTTTTACCTTTGTATTAGTTTTAAACTGAGATAGTCATTACCTTGAGCCGTTATTGAAAGGTATAAATTACTAAGGTAATTTTTCCCAAAACTTATCCATTTTTAAGCAATTTAATTTACCATTTGCAAAATGACTCTAGGCTGGTGCAGCCGCTGATTGGCTGACAGACACTTTTTCAGCCAATCCCACTTTGTCAGCCAATCGGCGGCGGTATATAGCTCAATAATGACGTCATTCGCCCAAATCTAAAAACTTAATTTGTATAAAGTTAAGTGACTTTTCGAGTGAAAAAATATCACCATCGTTTTCAGCAGCACTTATTTCATATTTTCTACTACAACCAGCTTGTATTTGACAACTTTCAGAAAGGTGAAACATTCCTTTTAAGTGTTTAAGTTACAAGCGTCCATATGCTGGGGGACGCAAAATGCGCTTGACATGACCTTGAGAAGCAGGTGATAGGTCACGGGTGAGGCAAGGGCCAATGAGTACACTTCAAAACTTCAGAGTGGGTGGCAAATTGTTGAAAAGTATGGCACTGAAAGTTTCGTTGCAATGGGATGACAATATCTAGTTATTCGCAACAACAAAAAATAACTAGGGAGTTGCAATCTCCCCGCACTGGCGATGGATAACCAACATAGGCAACGAACTATACGGATACAAACTTGGTGGCGAATTTTCGAACTATTTTTCTCGTCGGCTCACAACCGAGTCAAAACGTGGACATTTGAGGCCGTTCGCGTCAAGTCCACGCAATTACGTCTGATGTTGCTGATGATGGGTGTCCACGATATTCAACCTGTGGCATGAAATAAAACCATGGACACGACATGTCCATGGTTTCGCCGATGTCCACGAATTTCCCGAAAGAACTGTTAATATGTCCATGGATTTACGATCTAACCAGCAGATGGAAGCGGAACGGAGAGAAAACGTCCAATTTATATTGTAGTGATTAACCCAATAGTGTCCAGGAAGCTTTGATAATAGCAACACCATTGTATTGCATTGAATCGTATTGCACTATATTGCATTGTATTGAAATTGGATGTATTGCATTTACAATGAAGGTATTTTCAAGTGCATAAAATATGCTGTAAAGAAATGCAAAAAAAAATCCAACACTATTTTAGGCACGACTAAGATTGTCATCTTCAAAATCGAGAATGGCAGCTCTTGAATATATAGTGCTGGTTTGAGGAGGCTACTTGATGTAAGCTACATATAGTTATTCATAATTCTGCCTATTGTATTTATTCATAATTCTGTATTGTTATTCATACTTATTGTTATTCTGCCTTGTTTTTCATACATTTACCCCCCCCCCCCACACACACACACAAAAAAAAAACACCAAGAGCTTTCAGGTTACAGATGAAGGGTGATGAGGTTCGTCTGATGGGGGTGATCTGATGAAATGAGGGGTGAGGAGGAGCAAGGGCGTAGGGAATATTTTGCCCAGAGGGGGGGGGGGGGGGCAAATGGGATCAGACCTCGTAGCCAAGGGGCCCACATCATTAAAACAGTACAGTACGTTGTATGATGTAAAACAACGACAAATAAGTTTTCGACAACGAAAAACAAGTTTATTTTTTTCATTTTTGGCAGTGAAAAACAAAATATCGAAAATCCGAGATAGTCATTTTTTATATTTTGTCATTTCCTTTTGTTCACCATTTTGTATTTGCAATTTTTGTCAAAACTCGAATTTTTATGATTTTGCAAGCATGTATTGTTTTTCCACCAAAAATTACATGACATGACGTGATTAAAACGTCATTATCTCCCAAAGCAATCCACCATTCTCATTGAAATGTAGTGATAAGACGTAGAATCGATGCAGCATAAGGTACTGAAGGATTGACATTGATATCTATCATTGTTTTCAAGTTATTGAGAAAATCCGGGAAGGGGGGGGGGGCAGATTTTACCACCTCCAGCGGGGCGCGGGTTACTGCAAATATTATCCTGAATCTTCTTCAATTCGAATTCAGGAAACAACACAGTACGTACATGCCGATTGTTCAAATGTACGATGAAGTTTACAAAATCTCTACAAAATAACGAAACAACATGCTCCACCTTGATTTACAGAAAGCTTTGGATACAGTTTGCTTGGCAATTATCTTGAAAAAAATACACCGCATTGTGATACGAGGAGTTTCTACAACACGATATCGTCATATATTAATAAGAGGCATAAAATGGCAATAATATATATATATATATATATATATATATATATATATATATATATATATATATATATATATATATATATATATATTTCTTCTATGCCGCCACCCATTAACAGGTGATCAGGAGTGCCCCCGCCCTCGATCCCATCGACGCACATCACCTTACTTTAACACCAGAGAACAAAAGAGAAAATGTCGCGGCACTCCCAGCTAGGAAATGGAAGAAGAAATAAAAAATCAAATGAAGAGAGGAAGGCTAAGTGGTCAGTGGTAATGTGGTTAAAAATAAGAAGGCAGAAAGTAGTCGTTGCTGAAATCAACAAGTGACTGCCCCCCCCCCCCCCCAACTACGCCCCTGGGAATCATACATTCTGACATTCGCACATACGTAACCGAGTTAGTAAGGATTGTAAGTGTGTGCCCCACTGCCTGCTGCCCCCATCACGTTGCCATCAAGAAAGGTGTGCCAGACAGTGAGGCAGGATACAATTTCATTCATACAAAGGTTGGGGAAGGCAGATCCTGGTCTAGGCAAGCAGAAGGTCTATGCTGGAACCCGGTGAGCCCCCCAGCTAAGCAAAGCTTGTTGCTGTTCGATCTCACCCAGGTTCCAGCGTCGGTTAGTCGGGGTGGCTTTCGCGCATGATATAATTAATTGATCTATAAGTTGAAACATGATATAATTAATTCATATTTCAAGAAAGCAGAAACGAAATAGAGGTACTATATTGCTCAACACCAATATAAATCTCTATCTCTGATTTACTATGTTTTATTTCAAATTATGCACGTTTATGCATGCTTATGTTGTTTGTTTATATACTGTTACTTAGTTCTGCAAATTTGTATTATTGTTTATTTATAATGTTACATACATTACAAACTGCATAACTTCATTCTTTTGCGGTTGCATCTAAGAAACAAATGATGAAGATTGGAGTCCCACAGGGTTCAATTTTAGGTCTTCTTTTACTTATTCTCTATATTAAGACATCAGCAATACAACAGAAATTGGTACATTTTACTTATTTGCTGATGATATACGGCAATTTATATTCAAGCTAGAAATGTTGAAGAGCTGCAAATAAAGATCAAATAATTAATTCCAAAAATAACGAGTTGTTCCATGTAAATATATGATCACTAATGCATCAAAGACAAATTACCAAATCTATTCAACATCAGTGACGTGACAAGATCTTGACATAGTATTAAATGATACACCAATCACGAGAAACCCATGCATTAAATACTTAGGAGTTCTTTTGATGAAAATCGTAAATGGAATAGTCATATATATATAGTGCAATATGTGTGATAAGCCGTAATATATAGGAGTTATCGGAATATCCAAGCTTTATTTATCCTCATATCAACTTCTATTGCAGTGCAATGCATTAATTCCGCCCCATCTAAATTATTGTGCAGTGATCTGGATTCTGGGGTGGGAATTATGACACTAACATTAACAAGCCTTCGATAGTGCGGAAACGAGCGATTTGTCCGCCCCTGTAGCTCAGTGGGAGAGCCTACTGACCTTTCCTGGTAGTGGTAGCCCGAGTTCGAGTCAAGGTCAAAGCCTACATTACCAAAGCCTTGTACTCCTCTCAGACATTTCCTCTAGCATACACTGACAAACAATGAGAACTTGCACTGGTCTTCCTTCGAGAGCCTCACCGGCGCTCGACCGGCAGACCACCTCTACCACCACAGGACCCTCTAACGGCCAGCAGAGAGTCCTCTACAGATCGGCAGGGTCCTCTAACCCGGCAGTCACTGGGGTATATTCTGTAACACGACTCACGGGGGGCTTTTTTTAGCCCCCCCCCCCTGGTATCTTCAGAACCAATGATCGCAGCGGGACGCGCAAGGCGGCATTCGAAAGCGCTCAATGAGAGAAGCCTAACGCAAACTTAAAAATGTTAAATTAAGGTCACATGTCAGGTCACGGTCAAGTCAAACGTCAAAATCGAGGTATTTGAGTTTATGGACAATACTTGCCATCCATGGCCTTCGATTACGCCTATAATCACCCAAAGTGATGTCAAAGGTATGATACATATCCCACATGAGCTAAAGTGAGATTGTTGGAAAAGAGCAAGGTCAAGGTCAGGTCACAAAAGGTTACTACACTCAAAATATCAACGAAAGTCATGCAGCACATGGTTTATGGATGCTTTTACGCGTAGAATTCGATAGTAGAAGTCATTTTACCACCTGACTTCATTTACGTGAAGTTAGTGTCAAGTTCAGGTCAAGTTCAGGCCATTGAAGGTCAAAATTTGAAATTGATAAATCGAAATAAAAAAGGCATGTTTCTATATCAGATTTATCTAAAGAAAACAGTGCTGGCATTTATTTGTCTGTATCCGGTCAATAAAATCCAAAAAACGCAATTTCAAAATCTGACGTCATGATTTACCCATACTTTATATGTCATGAAAGTAAAAAAAGATGATTTAATTTTGAAATTTGGTGTGGTAGTTGCCCATATGTTGTTATCTGATATATATTCCGTTTTTTTCAATATCTTTCAAATATTTGATTTTGTGAGCATTTTTTCAAAAAAAGATTTTTTCTTCAAATTTTGGGTCAAAACCCAAATGTTTCGAAATTTCGAGATAGCCGGTTTGTAGCCCTTGCAATGTTCTACCTTTTAGCGTTTTTCGATTGCATTTTGCTTCATATGCGGCATTTGTAGGGCCTGGCAAAATTTAGCCGATTTTGGTGTCAAAATCGTGTTTAGTGACGTCACTAAATTCACTATATCTCAAATAAATTCTGACGATTTTTTTTAATTTTTTCTTATAATGTGTAAAATGATGCCCGGATAGGTACTGCAAGTTTGGCGTCGATATCTGCATTAGTTATTGAGATATGCCTAATATTCCTAAGGGGGGGGGGGGCTAAAAAAAGCCCCCCCCCCAGTGACTCGCGGGCTAAAGGCCGGAAGAGGGCCCTCTACAATCACTCTACAGATTGGCTGGGACACTCCGCAGATCGACAGGGCCCCTACAGACTGAGAGAGGGCCGTCTACAGGTCGGCAGGATCCTCTAAATGCCGATAGAGGCTGTCTGCAGATTGACAAGGCGATCTCCAGATCGGCAGGGCCCTCTAAAGGCTGGCAGGGCCCTCTAAAGGCCGGCAGAAGGCCCTTATAGATTGGCTGGGGCACTCTGCAGAACGTTAGGGCCCCTAAAGGCTGGGAAAGGGCCCTCTACAGGTCTGCATGACCCTCTAAATGCCGACAGGGGGCCCTCTGCAGATTGGCAGGCCCTCTACATGCTAGAAAGGCCCTCTAAAGGCGGGTAGAGGGCCCCCTATAGATCGGCAGGGCCCTCTAAAGGCCAGCAAAGTAAATTTTACCCCCCCCCCTCCCGGATTTTCTCAATAACTTGAAAACTATGAAAGATATCACAGTGAAACTTATGGTACCTTTGCATCAATTCTAAGTCTTCTGCCAATTTTTTTTTTTAATTCGTGAAAATTTTGAGGAGATAATGACGTTTTAGTGACGTCATGTCATGTCATTTTTGGTGAAAAAACGTTAAATGTTTGAAAAAATCGTAGAGCATAACATCTTATTGCAACTCGCAAATAAAAGACGTCAAAAGACAGAGAATAACATTGTCTTTAAAATGGCTATCTCGGAGTTTCAACATTTTGGGTTTTTGACCCCCAAAAATGAAAAAAAAACTGATTTTTTGGAAGAATTTCCACAAAAGTTTTTTTTAAAACGATTTTCAAAAAACCGGAAGAAGTAATAGAGAACCGAGTATGAACGATGCTGAAACCAAATTTCAAAGCAATATCTTTATTTTTGACTGACTTATAGCTCTCGAAGTATAAGTAACTCAGGACGTCATTTTTTTTTTTTTGCGTTTTTTGGCTTTTACTGACCAGATACAGACAAATACATGCCACCACTGTATTTCTAAGACAACACTAGTCTAGAAACATGCAATGTTTGTCTAGATTAATTAATTAAAAATATTGTCCTTATTATGACCTGACCTTGACCTGAGGACTATTATATGGGGTCAGGCTGTAAAAATGGCTGCTTCTATCGAATTATACGTGTAAAATAACCCATACAACATGTGTCGCATGGCTTTCGTAGACCAGTGACCTTTTGTGACCTGATCTTGACCTTGACCTTTGCTTACAATTTCACTTTTACTTATGCAGGAGATGCATTATACAGTTGGGAGCACTTTGTGAGATAACAGTTGCAATATAAGGCTTTGGATGAAAAGTATAGCCCAAAAACCCAAATACTTAAATTTTGGCACTTGACCTGACCGTGACCTGACATGTGACCTTATTTTAAGAATTTCGGGTACGCGTTAGATTCTGCTCACTGAGAGCTTTCGATCGCCGCCTTACGCGTCTCGCTGCGGTTATTGGTTCGGAAGATACGAGGGGGGGTAAACTTTTTCCCCAGCACCGGGCGTTCGGATGGAGACCCCAGCGCCGCGCGGGTTAACAGACAGGCAAGTGCTGTTATTTATTCGTGTTACGATTTTTTCATCGGTTCGTGGGCGTTATTTTATGCGACGTAAGGCGTTTTGCGGGCGCCTGACACCATCAAAATCACTTGGGCCTTCGGCCCCAGGGGCCCTCGCTCGGTCACCAGAGGGGCCCCTGGCCTCCAGGGGGGGGGGGGGGGGGGGGTCATGGCCCCTTGTCCCCCCTTTCCTACGCCCGTGCCTATTATAACATGCAAATCCACATTAAAAATGCTGCAAAGGCTTAACCCTCGCCCTACGGGAGCTTTTTTCACCTTCGCCCTACGGGAGGGGGGGGGGGCCTGACAGCCCCCTGTTAACTTTCAAACCAAGCAACTTAGAGCAATGCGGTACGAACCAGCATATTTCCTGTCATGAGAGGAATCTAACTGTATGTGATTTTTTGGTTTCAGGTCAACGGGTGACCTTCCAGGTCAAGTGAATGACCTCGGATTTACCAAGTCCAGAACAGCGATTTTGCTCTTCAGAAAACCTCAAAATTAGAAAATGATAAATGTAAATAAAAAGGCATGTTCCTAGACCAGTATTGGCTCAGAAATACAGAAAAGGTAATTATTTGTTCGGATCTTGTCAAAAAATTAAAAAAAGTTATTTTAAAAAATGACGTCATCAGTTTCTTACACTTAGGGAGCCATTACTCAGTCAAAAACGAAGATATTGCTTTCAAATTTCGTATGGGTATTTCCCATACTCAGTTCTCCAACATATATTCCAGTTTTTCCAACATCTTGGAAAATTTTGATTTTGTGAGGATTTTCCCCAAAAATTAGTTTTTTATTTTAGGGATCAAAAATCCAAAATTTTGAAAATCCCAGATTGTCATTTTAAAGAGAATGCCATTTTATATCTTTGGTGAATTGTGTTTGTAATTTTCTTTAAAACCCTGTTTTCTACGATTTGTCAAGTATTTTTTGTTTTTTTACCAACATGATGTCATCAAAACATGATTATTTACCAAAATTCTGAACTAATTTCAAATTAATTTTCACAGAATACGTATAATTGTTGTAAACTCAACTCCCTAAACTTTCAGCAAGATGCGCCTCATGTGTAAAAGTTATTCAAGAAAAACCTCAGGGTCAGGCCCCCCCGTAGGGCGAGGGTTAAATACACGCATAACAAATTGGTGTACATTTTTTCGTCATTTCAGCCGACCCCCCCCCCCCCCACTCAAAAATTATCGGCGACGCCCCTGGGTACAGCTGACAATTGACATAGTTTTGCTCAGTATAAGGCAATGTCGGAACAACACAAACTGCAAGCTGACATCTTTCCTTTTTCGATATACCAAAAGGTTGAAAACCTAAAAAAAACATTATAAATCGTGTGGTTGCAAAATAAAGAGGCCCAAATCCGGGAACAAATTCGAAATTGGGGGTAGGTAAGGTCCGCTAAAAAACGGCCCCCCCCCCAACAAAAAAAACGGCCGGCTAGATCCGCCCTTGTAATAACGTAATGTAATGTAAAATATTTCAGTCCTGCAACACTGGCGAGCTGCGGCGCTCAGGTGTGCCGCCTAGATACAAACACATTTAAGTCAGGATATTAGAAGTTTGATTTGAAGACCGCATAACAGACTAAAAACATGTCTGATAAAATAAATAGTTCAGTAACTACTAACTCACCTTCCTTTTGTCTGCCATCTCCAGCTCCTTCAGGCTTCGGCGTCTTGCACCACAATCTGCGCAGCCACTCTCACACCGAACCCAAACAAAGCCGTGACCGCGTCCACGCGCGCGAGCCGTTAGCCAGCTGGCGCAGCCGTCAGCTGATAAGTTATTAGAAATTGGCCAACATCCATGGACAAAGGTATTAAGTTTTCCTGACTTCCATGGACACGGGTGCATCAGCCAATCAGAGTCGTTTTTACATCCAGCATGACCAATACCAATCGAGGTATTAATGAAGGCTAAGGATTCAAACCTGGTGGTGAATTTTCGAACTATTTCTCTGGTCGGTTCACAAACGAGTTAAAACGTGGACATTTGAGGCCGTTCGCGTCAAGTCCACGCAATTACGTTTGATGTTGCTGATGCTGGGTGTCCACGATATTCAACCTGTGGCATGAAATAAAACCATGGACACGAAATGTCCATGGTTTCGCAGATGTCCATGAATTTCCCGAAAGAGCTCTTAATATGTCCATGGATTTACGATTGAACAGTGCGCTGCCACGCTCACCGCACTGCAGTCCGTACGGCTGGCGGCTAGGCCATTTCGCCGCCTCTGCGCCTGATGGCGCTGGCCACCTGATCCGGAAAACGACTGTCGTCCGCTAACGGTTGTGTCGGGATGATATGTGGCGCATTCGGAGCTGCGCGGCGCGCTGTCACGGGCGTTGAGTCCTACAGATGGCCACTGGTGCAGTGGCGCACAGCAGCTGACTCGGGCCGAACCGCGCGCAGGCCGACAGGCGCAGCTCGCTGCTGAACGGATAACGCACGGAAATCCTGATGAAGATAACGACATCAGCCCGTTACAACATCTCTCTAGGTCTTGGTATTTGGTATTTGTGTTACATAAAAAACTGTCTTTATATGACTATCAGGGAGGAAGCTTATCATTGATTGTGCTGAAATGGATTGTATAAATATAATTTAACGGTCATCAATTGAAACAAGTTGAAACACCGTTTCCCAAAGCTGATTATTAAACCATGTTCCTTTTCAAATAAACGTGCCTGTGAATGTTCAGAGGTAAATCTAACTAAGCTAATATAATTCATGCATGGCGATGAAATGTAATGTTATAAGCGAATCTAACGGAAGTATGCAGCATTAACTACTGCAAGAGCAATACAATAACATACGGAACAAATCATGACGCCTACCGCCTACGATATGCATATAGCGAAGCGGTTAACAGTTTATGGGTGGCCATGACATCCCAGCTTCATTGGCCGGTCTGCAGGCCAGCACAGCAATCCTGCCTTGCCCAACAGCCGCCGGACTCCCCTGCAATGCCAGCTTGACTTCTGTGCCGCGGCCGCCGCAGGTGAATCACGACCCGGTGCCCTTCCACCGTGACCTGGCTCGCAGTGGGTCAGAACCTCGTCTGGTCTCAGTCGGCGCCGTGGAATTAATCAGTTCGCCGAGTCGCGGCCGCGCCGGCACGCGCCAGACATACCGAGTGACGTCAGAGGGCTGGGTGACGCAGTCGGCCCGACAGCGCCGTCTCGCTTCCCGCGTGCTATGCCGGCCACCGTGGCTGCTGGGCCGGCAGGAGGGGCGCGCCTGCTCCTCGGGCGGTGGAGCCAGAGCCGGTAACGGGCCCAGTGCCGGCGGCTCCAGCGGCGGAGGCCACCGAGAGTCGGCCGTGAAGGCGTGACGTCATGGCGTCCCCGAGCTCCGCTCTGATTAGGCGGAACTCCGTGCCCGGGGGCCCGGCGGCCCCAGTCCGGAGATCGGAACTCTATGCGGATACCCCGAGGCACCGGAAGCCCAGTGACTGAGGGATTCACTTCTGGGAAGTAACAGAACAGTTTCGACCGTTTCGTAAGTGAGCGATGTGAATTGAACATGTGAATTGAATGTATTTGGTGAGGTCATGCATTCCGATGAAGTCGAAACGTCGCTGTCGTCTGGGCTCCTCAGTCTGAGACGTGCACGGCAGACAGACTCGTCATCGGTATGTTGATGATTTCATGATTATGCAGGCAGCCAGACGGTCATAAGGGGTGCCGATAGATAACGAGAACTCCACGCCACAATAAGTCCCTCAGAAAAAGATAAGTCGAAGCACAATTGCAGTCATGATGCAGGAAACCTCCATAAATCACCCATACCTACAGAAAATACAAGACAAGCAAGACGATAGAATTACAAAATATACCTTACGTGCCTAATGGCGATAGAACATGACGTGTGCCCTGGCGTGAGTCTGAGGTCCTGTACATACCTCATGTGTGTAATGTATTGAACAATCACCGTCTCGAGGTTACGCCAGCGTGCTGACCACACCTCAGCGGGCGTCTATCGCCATTAGCGGACACATTAGGTACGTGTGTTGCATCACCGGGCAGCGGGCGCCACTCTCGTGTATTGTCCAGCTCGGACAGCGTGGACAGCGCGGACGGTGCGGATAGCTCGGACAGCGCGGACAGCGCGGACAGCGCGGACAGCCGTCACGGCAGCTTACCTACTCCGGCATCAGCGGCAACACAGGCTCCATTGGTGGCCAGACTGCCATGGATGCCTCCCTCCGGCGACCAGCTAGGAAACTCAGACAATCGATATTGTAAACGCCGGAAGGAGTTTGGAGAGGACAACTCTCAAGTTATTCCAGTCGGAAGAAATTGATGAAGCAGCTGTCCCACCTGTCGTACCCAATTTTAACGCATGCCATTGGCCAAATAGTCGGAGCCTATTTACATGTTTCACTTAATCTTCCCACGGTGCGCGGACGACGCAGACGCTCTCAGTCCCGTTCCCTCGCGTTCGGACGCGGAGAACACATGCCGACGCCGTGCCGCCGGTGGAGGTCCAGTGCCAAGTTTAGTACCGCGATACTACCTGACGGGTAGGACATTCCACGCCAGGCCCGTCTGCACGACCTGCGAAGGCGTGTCACTCCGTGAAGCCGCTGCTGTCGGTGATCCTGCACTAACCCTGTGCTCCCGGTGGGTAGGGAGGCAGCAGTATGCTCCCGGTGGGTAGGGAGGCAGCAGTATGCTCCCGGTGGGTAGGGAGGCAGCAGTATGCTCCCGGTGGGTAGGGAGGCAGCAGTATGCTCCCGGTGGGTAGGGAGGCAGCAGTATGCTCCCGGTGGGTAGGGAGGCAGCAGTATGCTCCCGGTGGGTAGGGAGGCAGCAGTATGCTCCCGGTGGGTAGGGAGGCAGCAGTATGCTCCCGGTGAACCTGCAGCCCTGCAGTGTGCTCCCGGTGGGTAGGGATTCAGCAGTATGCTCCCGGTGCAATGTGCAGCCCTGCAGTGGCCGTGACGTGACCTCGGGCTGGCCGTGACGTGACCTCGGGCTGGCCGTGACCGGCTGCTCGAGCGGGAAGTTCTGCCTGCCAGCCGGCCGCTTTACGTCCCGGGTCCCCTCACCTGACCAAATATAGCCAGCCAAATCTTCGCTGAGACGAGCTGGTGCATTGACAAACAGCCTCTGCACGGGTTATCAGAGGCGCGCTCTGTGAGGTGCATCACTATACGGTGCTCCCGAGTACTGCCGAGTGCTCCCGAGTGCCCCCGAGTGCTCCCGAGTGCTGCCGAGTGCTCCCGAGTACTGCCGAGTGCTCCCGAGTGCTCCCGAGTGCTCCCGAGTACTGCCGAGTGCTCCCGAGTACTGCCGAGTGCTCCCGAGTACTGCCGAGTGCTCCCGAGTACTGCCGAGTGCTCCCGAGTACTGCCGAGTGCTCCCGAGTGCTGCCGAGTGCTGCCGAGTGCTCCCAGCCCCAGGAGTGCTGGCGGAGAGCCACGCCTTCGCTCATTGAGCGGGTCATGGTGATCAGGGACAGGATGACCTGCCGCCCCTTCAACAGAGGTCACCAGCGTCTGCAGGGTGACGGATGACTGACTGGCGCCAGGGGTCGCGCTGACAGCGGGATAAAGTGCTCCCATCGTCGGGACGGCGCCAGATAAAGTGCTTCCATCGTCGGGACGGCGCCAGCACTCTGTCTGATTCGCAGAAACTGTCGCCGTTACGACTTTGTGACATCATTGCTGGATAACGTCCCGTAACATCACAGCTGACAGAGGTCCCGTAACATCATAGCTGACGGAGGGAACGGAGTAACATCATAGCTGACGGAGGGAACGGAGTAACATCATAGCTAATGGAGGGAACGGAGTAACATCATAGCTGACGGAGGGAACAGAGTAACATCATAGCTAATGGAGGGAACGGAGTAACATCATAGCTAATGGAGGGAACGGAGTAACTTCATAGCAGACAGAGGGAACGGAGTAACATCATAGCTGACAGAGGGAACAGAGTAACATCATAGCTAATGGAGGGAACGGAGTAACTTCATAGCTGACAGAGGGAACGGAGTAACATCATAGCTGACAGAGGGAACGGAGTAACATCATAGCTGACAGAGGGAACAGAGTAACATCATAGCTAATGGAGGGAACGGAGTAACATCATAGCAGACAGAGGGAACGGAGTAACATCATAGCTGACGGAGGGAACGGAGTAACTTCATAGCAGACAGAGGGAACGGAGTAACATCATAGCAGACAGAGGGAACGGAGTAACATCATAGCTAATGGAGGGAACGGAGTAACTTCATAGCAGACAGAGGGAACGGAGTAACATCATAGCAGACAGAGGGAACGGAGTAACATCATAGCTGACAGAGGGAACGGAGTAACATCATAGCTGACAGAGGGAACGGAGTAACATCATAGCTGACAGAGGGAACGGAGTAACATCATAGCTAATGGAGGGAACGGAGTAACATCATAGCTAATGGAGGGAACGGAGTAACTTCATAGCAGACAGAGGGAACGGAGTAACTTCATAGCAGACAGAGGGAACGGAGTAACATCATAGCTAATGGAGGGAACGGAGTAACTTCATAGCTGACAGAGGGAACGGAGTAACATTATAGCTAATGGAGGGAACGGAGTAACATCATAGCAGACAGAGGGAACGGAGTAACATCATAGCAGACAGAGGGAACGGAGTAACATTATAGCTGACAGAGGGAACGGAGTAACATCATAGCTGACGGAGGGAACGGAGTAACATCATAGCTAATGGAGGGAACGGAGTAACATTATAGCTGCCAGAGGGAACAGAGTAACATCATAGCTAATGGAGGGAACGGAGTAACTTCATAGCAGACAGAGGGAACGGAGTAACATCATAGCTAATGGAGGGAACGGAGTAACTTCATAGCAGACAGAGGGAACGGAGTAACATCATAGCAGACAGAGGGAACGGAGTAACTTCATAGCAGACAGAGGGAACGGAGTAACATCATAGCTAATGGAGGGAACAGAGTAACATCATAGCTAATGGAGGGAACGGAGTAACATCATAGCTAATGGAGGGAACGGAGTAACATCATAGCAGACAGAGGGAACGGAGTAACATCATAGCAGACAGAGGGAACGGAGTAACATCATAGCTAATGGAGGGAACGGAGTAACTTCATAGCTAATGGAGGGAACGGAGTAACATCATAGCAGACAGAGGGAACAGAGTAACATCATAGCTAATGGAGGGAACGGAGTAACTTCATAGCTAATGGAGGGAACGGAGTAACATCATAGCAGACAGAGGGAACAGAGTAACATCATAGCTGACAGAGGGAACGGAGTAACATCATAGCTGACGGAGGGAACGGAGTAACATCATAGCTGACAGAGGGAACAGAGTAACATCATAGCTGACAGAGGGAACGGAGTAACTTCATAGCTAATGGAGGGAACGGAGTAACATCATAGCTAATGGAGGGAACGGAGTAACATCATAGCTGACAGAGGGAACGGAGTAACTTCATAGAAGACAGAGGGAACGGAGTAACATCATAGCTGACAGAGGGAACGGAGTAACATTATAGCTGACGGAGGGAACGGAGTAACATTATAGCAGACAGAGGGAACAGAGTAACATCATAGCTAATGGAGGGAACGGAGTAACATCATAGCAGACAGAGGGAACAGAGTAACATCATAGCTAATGGAGGGAACGGAGTAACATTATAGCAGACAGAGGGAACAGAGTAACATCATAGCTAATGGAGGGAACAGAGTAACATCATAGCTAATGGAGGGAACGGAGTAACATCATAGCAGACAGAGGGAACGGAGTAACATCATAGCTGACGGAGGGAACGGAGTAACTTCATAGCTGACAGAGGGAACAGAGTAACATCATAGCTAATGGAGGGAACGGAGTAACATCATAGCAGACAGAGGGAACGGAGTAACATCATAGCTAATGGAGGGAACGGAGTAACTTCATAGCAGACAGAGGGAACGGAGTAACATCATAGCAGACAGAGGGAACGGAGTAACATCATAGCTGACAGAGGGAACGGAGTAACTTCATAGCAGACAGAGGGAACGGAGTAACATCATAGCTAATGGAGGGAACAGAGTAACATCATAGCTGACAGAGGGAACGGAGTAACATCATAGCTAATGGAGGGAACGGAGTAACATCATAGCTGACAGAGGGAACGGAGTAACATCATAGCTAATGGAGGGAACGGAGTAACTTCATAGCTAATGGAGGGAACGGAGTAACATCATAGCAGACAGAGGGAACAGAGTAACATCATAGCTGACAGAGGGAACGGAGTAACATCATAGCTGACGGAGGGAACGGAGTAACATCATAGCTGACAGAGGGAACAGAGTAACATCATAGCTGACAGAGGGAACGGAGTAACTTCATAGCTAATGGAGGGAACGGAGTAACATCATAGCTAATGGAGGGAACGGAGTAACATCATAGCTAATGGAGGGAACGGAGTAACATCATAGCTAATGGAGGGAACGGAGTAACATCATAGCTAATGGAGGGAACGGAGTAACATCATAGCTAATGGAGGGAACGGAGTAACATCATAGCAGACAGAGGGAACGGAGTAACATCATAGCTAATGGAGGGAACGGAGTAACATTATAGCAGACAGAGGGAACAGAGTAACATCATAGCTAATGGAGGGAACGGAGTAACATCATAGCAGACAGAGGGAACAGAGTAACATCATAGCTAATGGAGGGAACAGAGTAACATCATAGCTAATGGAGGGAACGGAGTAACATCATAGCAGACAGAGGGAACGGAGTAACATCATAGCTGACGGAGGGAACGGAGTAACTTCATAGCTGACAGAGGGAACAGAGTAACATCATAGCTAATGGAGGGAACGGAGTAACATCATAGCAGACAGAGGGAACGGAGTAACATCATAGCTGACAGAGGGAACAGAGTAACATCATAGCTAATGGAGGGAACGGAGTAACTTCATAGCTAATGGAGGGAACAGAGTAACATCATAGCTAATGGAGGGAACGGAGTAACATCATAGCAGACAGAGGGAACGGAGTAACATCATAGCTGACGGAGGAACGGAGTAACTTCATAGCAGACAGAGGGAACGGAGTAACATCATAGCTGACGGAGGGAACGAGTAACATCATAGCTAATGGAGGGAACGGAGTAACATCATAGCTGACAGAGGGAACGGAGTAACATTATAGCTGACGGAGGGAACGGAGTAACATTATAGCTGACGGAGGGAACGGAGTAACATTATAGCTGACAGAGGGAACGGAGTAACATCATAGCTAATGGAGGGAACAGAGTAACATCATAGCTAATGGAGGGAACGGAGTAACATCATAGCAGACAGAGGGAACGGAGTAACTTCATAGCTGACAGAGGGAACGGAGTAACATCATAGCAGACAGAGGGAACGGAGTAACATCATAGCTGACGGAGGGAACGGAGTAACATCATAGCTGACGGAGGGAACGGAGTAACTTCATAGCTGACAGAGGGAACAGAGTAACATCATAGCTAATGGAGGGAACGGAGTAACATCATAGCTGACAGAGGGAACGGAGTAACATCATAGCAGACAGAGGGAACGGAGTAACATCATAGCTGACGGAGGGGAACAGAGTAACATCATAGCTGACAGAGGGAACGGAGTAACATCATAGCTAATGGAGGGAACGGAGTAACTTCATAGCTAATGGAGGGAACGGAGTAACTTCATAGCAGACAGAGGGAACGGAGTAACATCATAGCTAATGGAGGGAACGGAGTAACATCATAGCAGACAGAGGGAACGGAGTAACTTCATAGCTAATGGAGGGAACGGAGTAACATCATAGCTAATGGAGGGAACGGAGTAACATCATAGCAGACAGAGGGAACGGAGTAACATCATAGCTAATGGAGGGAACGGAGTAACATCATAGCTAATGGAGGGAACAGAGTAACATCATAGCAGACAGAGGGAACGGAGTAACTTCATAGCTAATGGAGGGAACGGAGTAACTTCATAGCAGACAGAGGGAACGGAGTAACATTATAGCTGACAGAGGGAACGGAGTAACATCATAGCTAATGGAGGGAACGGAGTAACATCATAGCTGACGGAGGGAACGGAGTAACATCATAGCTGACAGAGGGAACGGAGTAACATCATAGCTAATGGAGGGAACGGAGTAACATCATAGCTAATGGAGGGAACGGAGTAACATTATAGCTGACAGAGGGAACGGAAGTAACATCATAGCTGACGGAGGGAACGGAGTAACATCATAGCTGACAGAGGGAACAGAGTAACATCATAGCTAATGGAGGAACGGAGTAACATCATAGCTAATGGAGGGAACGGAGTAACATCATAGCAGACAGAGGGAACGGAGTAACTTCATAGCAGACAGAGGGAACGGAGTAACATCATAGCTGACAGAGGGAACGGAGTAACTTCATAGCAGACAGAGGGAACGGAGTAACATCATAGCTAATGGAGGGAACGGAGTAGTAACATCATAGCAGACAGAGGGAACGGAGTAACATCATAGCTAATGGAGGAACGGAGTAACATCATAGCTAATGGAGGGAACGGAGTAACATCATAGCAGACAGAGGGAACGGAGTAACTTCATAGCAGACAGAGGGAACGGAGTAACATCATAGCTGACAGAGGAACAGAGTAACATCATAGCTGACGAAGGGAACGGAGCATCATATCATGCGGGCTTAACCGGAGATGAATATCTGAACAGTTCGAAACAGTGAATTCAGGGTGAGAGTAGCACCGCACTTGGGTAAAGGCGTGGCCTCGTCGCGCACTGGGCCGGCCGGTTTCCAGAATAATCTCTGTGCCTCACATCATCTCTCTGAGGTCAGCTGGCGTTGAATCATGTATCGACGGCGATGACGACGACCGCCGCGGGGGTGGGGGGGGGGGGGGGGGGGGGTGGCGCAAGTCGCCCCTCAGTCCGGGAATCGGCCGTGACTGGCGGCGGCGGCGGCGGCGGCGGCGGCGGCAGTGCGTCATGCCGCCACAGCGACTCTGCTCGTGCAGTGTCGCCTGACGCCGGGTGCACGGCGCTGCATGCAGAATGCTGACGTCCCCGGCCGCAGCGGCGGAGAGCAGCTGAGCCAGGAAACTCGGCTCGCTCAGAGACGGGGTCCCGGCAGTGAGGATTGTGGTCTCCGGCGACGCAACGACTCCGTAAAGCCCGCCTGTGCAGCATGCACAGTGCACACTGCACAGTCACAGCTCGTCAGGGGTCCGGTGGTTCCCGGCACTTGTTATCCCGCTCTAAAGATAGATTCCTAAGTGGTGAGTGTTCTCCGTGGCGGCTCACAAACGACGGCCCCAACAGCCTGCTGTCGGCAGCTACGTCAGAGGATATTTCCGTCAGTGTTGCTGAGTCAATGTTTAGTATCCTTATTAAGTTTCAAAGCTTACTAGATTAGTACCTAAATATTTGCCATTGACGTCAGCGGATAGTTTCATAAAGGCTTAATTATCACCATACACCCAGGTATCACCAAATGATGATAATGATGATGATAATGATGATGATGATGATGATGATTGGGTTTGTTGGGCGCACCGACTACTTATGGTCACTTGCCGCGCATACCTAATGAAGCCTCTTGATTACACGCACAGAGAGAGAAAGAACAGCTTAAGTAACTATGCCAAGCTGGGCCGCACATCCTTTCGCTTCTGTCTGTCATCGTGTCTTGCGCCATTGCTGGACAAGACAGCATTTCTGTCCAGTGTCTCACAAAAGCAGAGCAAAAACATTCATAACGACTCTTAGAAGTGGTGGTCGTTCAGTCCAGCTGGCATCCTACACTTGACGCTCTCGAGTGGCATCATCGGGGCGCCCATTGTCACCCGGCATGGGTCCGCCGACCCTGCTAGGCGCCGTGAATACAGCGAGGGCCGAATCCGACACCGGCCGCGCCGCCCGCTCTCGTCATAAAGTTGGCCGCGCCGCCGAGCTGGTGAATATTCATGCGCGGCGGCGCGTCTCCCGGCGCGGTGATCTATTGCCGTGACGCCGCGGCAGCAGATAAACAGCCCGGCGTCACGTCACGTCACGTCCGCAGCGGCGCGACGTGATGCACGTTTACCGGTGCCTCCCGAGCCCCGAAACCAGCAATGGCGCAACGTTCCTAGATGCTGCCGAACAGACGGGCAAACGGGATAATGTGTGTAGCTGTTGTCACGATAGCATCGCGCCAACAGGTAGTTCGCGCTATGTGGTAGTGTTGCTGCGGCAAACAACGCGCAGCTCGCGTTCAGTTCTCTCAGCCTTACTGGCTACTGTGGCAAGCATCGGCGCAGGCCACAGCTCTCATATGCCACAGGTCACAGGGCACAGCTCTCATATGCCACAGCTCACAGACCACAGCGCCCATGACACAGCTCACAGGCCACAGCTCTCATATGCCACAGCTCACAGGCCACAGGCCACATCTCTCATATGCCACAGCTCACAGGCCACAGCTCGCATATGCCACAGCTCACAGGCCACAGCTCTCATATGCCACAGCTCACAGGCTACATGCCACAGCTCTCATATGCCACAGCTCACATGCCACAGCTCTCATATGCCACAGCTCACAGGCCACAGCTCTCATATGCCACAGCTCACAGGCCACAGCTCTCATATGCCACAGCTCACAGACCACGGCTCTCATATGCCACAGCTCACAGACCACGGCTGTCATATACCACAGCTCACAGACCACGGCTCATATGCCACGTTAGCAGCAGATCTTCTGCAGCAGCAGGGTGCGTGCACGGCCAGCAGTGACCGCGGATTATTAAGATGACTTGCAATTCGCGGAAGACCACTCCTGTTGGAAAACGATTTGCGAGCAGAACGGCTCAGTGACTGCGGTGGCAGGCGAGTTCTGTGACGAACGCCCGGCATTTCCAAACGCTTATTAGTCATGATTTCACGTGTGCATACCGGCCGTGCGGCGCGCCAGCCGTCAGAAGCCTGATCTCATGGTAGATAACTGGCCTTGAACACCTTTCTTTGTTCGACGGATCCCATCGTGCAGATTTGGGCGAATTCCCACCAGCCCGCGACCTTTTCAGCGTTCCTGAGTGCGCTAAGCTGAATGTGACCGGAGTCGGAGTGGTCTGAACCGGGATGTACACGGTTCTGTCAAGGCGCGACCGCGAGTGGTTCTGGCAGGGTGTACACGGTTTCGTCAGTGTGCACATTTCTGTGCACACTTCTGTCAAGGCGTGCACAGTCTGACTTATGGTAGCCTCGAACCGGGTAAGATATCTCTCCTGTCGGTCTTGGTAGACACCGTCAGAGATCAGACTTTCAACCGGTAGCACGTTCACACGAACGTTCAAAATCAACCATCGTCTGGGAGCTTGAA
>JAXIVJ010013441.1:10000-32500 GCA_036785665.1 Chirona hameri | reverse complement strand
CGCCATGGCTGTCATACACGGCGAACAGAGAGCAGCCCGGCTCCAGCTCCGGCAGGCTGTTGTGCGCGTCCTCATGCGACACCCGCCACCCCCCTACATCGAGGAGTCACCATAGCTGAGGTGTTCGCTCTGGTCGGGTGCGCTCTGGTGGCGCCCTCCTACCTCCACACGGCACGGGGCGGGCGGCTTTAGCCG
Source organism: Chirona hameri (assembly GCA_036785665.1). Taxonomy (NCBI): domain Eukaryota; kingdom Metazoa; phylum Arthropoda; class Thecostraca; order Balanomorpha; family Balanidae; genus Chirona; species Chirona hameri. Next base: position 32,305 of record JAXIVJ010013441.1, on the reverse strand, counting down.
CGCGCTAGACCTCGCGCTGGCTGCGACCCGCTGCGACCGGGAAACTCGGCGTTGCCGGTGCGCGCAACTCGGCTTGGAGGGGCCGTGTACAACAATCACCCGTCATCACAATCGAAAGCAATCAGACATCGAGCGTGCTGCAATACAGGCGGCCTGGCTGAAATCAGGCAACACACATTGGATCAGTACCGATGATCCCGATCAGTCATATACAGTTCGGGCTGGCCATCCCCCCGCCATGTTGCCGTCCTCGGAGGCCCTTTCTGTTCCCGCTGAGAGCCCCCCCACCGCAATAGCCCTCGGTGTTGTAAGCGCTGGCGGATTCAGGGTGGCGCGAACATAGTTCGACGTTGAAAAGCAAATAGATCGTTTCAAAATATATTTCCATCTTTAACTCAGCTAATTTGCAAACTTTACCCAGCATCGTTCTATCAAACTCCATCCACATATAGAGCAATGTAAGCATTGAATCCAGCACTGTGTCAAGAAAGTATTCGTTACTCTGTAATTTATAACACATATTTATATTATATTTGAGACCGCTCAAAAAGTTCATGACATTTTACGTGCACCTGAATCCGCCAGTGGGAACGTGCATGACACTATGTCTCCTCTTTCGGGACCCGCCCAGGAGGGTCCGGTGTTGTGTCATTACGGTGTCCACCATTCATCGGGGGAGGGTTCGGGTCGCCCATTGTCACAATACCGCGCGTTGCACAACAAGCTATGACAACGCAAGACCTCGTCGGTGTGCTGCCGACGAAAACTCACGCCTTTTCTTGTAATCCGCGCCTACTGCGAATCTTACGCAAATGAACTACGAACGCAAAAATGCTTTAAACCGCGGTTCCGATGAACACCCGCGTCTTCTGCTTAACCAAAACACCGGCGACGACAAATGGAAACGCTTTTCACGCTCGCGAAACACTGTGGGATGAAGCACCTGCATGCATGAAAGTCACTATACAGAAGCGGATGCTACACATAACTTTGTTCTAACCCACCGTTACAATCAGCTTCAGGTCTAAACGGTGACGCAGTCAGGTCTAAACGGTGAGGCACATGCAAGAACATATAACTATACCGTATACATCCGTATTATTCACAGTAGACATACCAGTCCCCGACATTTAAATTAATTCACCCCGCTCTTTCGATCGCCTATATTTTAACACAAGTGACCCACTTCTGCCTTCCAAACAGAGGAAAATATAGGTCGTGACCCTCCAGGTTCGTGCAACCTCTGCCTGTCTGAGGGCACCAAGCTCAAGCAATCAAACCAAAGCCCCACGTTGGGCTCCAGTTATGTAGGGAGGCGCTGCGCTCTCCGCGTTGCGTAACGGGTGTTCCGTTGCTGTTGTTAATCTTTTTGCACGCTCCACTGCGCAGATTTCTAGATTAAATATAGATTGTGAAATGCTGATCACTACAGTGAGAAATGAGACAATTCAAAAGTAACGATTACTGTTGTTATTTTAATTTTAACAGAATACATAAAATGAGCTTGAAGGAAAAATGGTTAAAGAGAAATTAATATCAAAGCGAGGGGAAGAAATGGTTGTTTAGATAAGTCTGCGTCAGCTGCGGCGATGTGAGCCCGCCTCCCTTCGCCCGGCCTTCTGCAGCGCTCACCCGCCGCTGGAGCCTCTCCCTACAAAACATTTGTTTAATTTGAGCCGGTTGATCACCTGAGCTGGCATGATGGTAAATAAGGTACAGTCGGGGTGGGCGGCGCCATATTGTGTTCCGGTTGGGCATGGGGACGCAACCATGTTGAGGGACGCGGCCAAGGCGTACTGCATGGTCGAGGACTGTCCCCAACGGACCGACGATCGAGGTTATAGAGCTGGATATATAGAGAGAAAGGTGCGATGAGTTGATAATCCGCGCGGCGTCAGGCCATAACTGGCGGGCGCCGTGCGATGACCGAAGTAACTGCGCGGCCTTCAGCCGTGCAAGGCATATATTGATGATGATGATGGGAGTAACCGCGCGGCCTTCAGCCGCGCGATGAGTTGATAATCCGCGCGGCGTCAGGCCATAACCGGCGGGCGCCGTGCGATGACCGGAGTAACTGCGTGGCCTTCGGCCGTGCAATGAACAGGTAGTCCGCGCGGCAATGTGCCACGCGATGAGCGCGTGGATGTTCGGCGCCACATTCGAATTGGCCAACAGTCAGAGCGCTGAAGCTGGGCACGGCCTGCGCCTCTCTTCTGACGACAAAAGGGGGGAGGGATGGAATAAGAGGCATTTACCTCGCCAGGGATGCAATCCTTCGCCGCGTGTTGTTGTGCCGCTGGAGGGGGGATCGTGTCATTATAAAAATCGAGGGCGGAACTGTTCGGACATAGGTGGGTAGGAATATCTGAGAGGAGTAGCGAGTTGTGACTGAGTAGGGATACGTGGGAGAGGGATGACTGAATATCCAGGGTAAACATTAAGGACCAGCGATGGCTTTTCCGGTCTAGCACAGACACACGGAAAATTATTGTCTCGAAGGCACCCGTTTACGAAACAGCGTCGGAAGAGGAGTGTCGCGGTCAGTTTCTGGGGCATTCATCTCGCGAACGGATGTCCGGAGCAGCCATGCCCTGGCGAGCGTCGAGGACGGCTGGTGTCCGTCAGAGGGTGAGAGAGTTAGATCAGGAAGAAGTCAGAGGGTGAGAGAGTGAGAGAGTGAGATCAGTTTGGATCGGGGTGAGAGAGTGAGATCAGGAAGGCGCGAGCTCCGACTGTACCTAATTTACCATCATGCCAGCTCAGGTGATCAACCGGCTCCAATTAAACAAATGTTTTGTAGGGAGAGGCTCCAGCGGCGGGTGAGCGCTGCAGAAGGCCGGGCGAAGGGAGGCGGGCTCACATCGCCGCAGCTGACGCAGACTTCTCTAAACAACCATTTCTTCCCCTCGCTTTGATATTAATTTCCCTTTAACCATTTTTCCTTCAAGCTCATTTCATGTATTCTGTTAAAATTAAAATAACAACAGTAATCGTTACTTTTGAATTGTCTCATTTCTCACTGTAGTGATCAGTATTTCACAATCTATATTTAATCTAGAAATCTGCGCAGTGGAGCGTGCAAAAAGATTAACAACCGCAACGGAACACCGTTACGCAACGCGGAGAGCGCAGCGCCTCCCTACACAGCGCATACGTGAGACATGACGGTCTGGGCTCTGGCGCTGTCTCAAGCCTGTCATTAGCGGGAAGAATACAGTGGCTGTCGTACCCAGCGTTCACCCTGATGTACTCAACCGGTATTTTGTCAGCGTTGGTGTCAACACCGTGGCTCCAGTGAGTGGCGCCGGGCGCGGGATATACCGGTGCGGCTGCCACGAGTGGCCACCTGCTCGTTTAAAGTTCAGCCTGTTTCCATCGATGCACTGTGGTTGACCTTGCGTGGGATGAAGGCATCGAGTTCCTGTGGCGATGGTGGTATTAGTGTGAAGCTGTTGCAGCGTTGCTTTTGTAGTATCGGGCCTGTTCTCATGGACATGATCAATTGTAGCCTCTTGACGGGACTTGTTCCAGATACATGGAAACACGCTATTGTGACCCCTTTACCGAAAACGAATGACCTCAGTGATCCGTCAACATTTTGCCCGATTTCTGTCGTTCCGCCCATGTCAAATGTTTTGGAGCTTGTTCTTCACCACCAGCTGAACTCGTACTTCACTGAGCATGACTTATTCTCACACACTCAACACGGCTATACCGCAGACATTATTCCACGGAAACAGCGCTGGCAGAAGTCAATGACAGGATTTTGCTCGCCATGGACCAGGGTGAAATTGCTTTGCTTGTACTTATCGACCTCTCAAAATGTTTCGATGTTATATAACATGACGTGCTCATTACAAAGTTCAAACAGTACAACGTAGACACTACCTGGTTCGCAAGCTACTTGAGTGGCCACACGCAGCAAGTCAAAGTCAGGAACTCAGACAGCAAGATCACTCTCTCGCAGTCACTCGCGAATACCATGGGAGTGTACCAGGGTACCTCTCTAGGGCCATTGCTCTTGCTATCTTTTCAAACGACTTGACGCTCTACTCACAGGACGTTACCATTGACCAATTTGCCGATGACACTCAGGTACTAGTCACTGGAAAGACACAGCATGTTCAGTCGCCGATATCTCGCATGGAGAGCGCCCTGGCAGACATCTCTGACTGGTTCGCACATCATTCTATGAAGGTCAACACTGATAAACCCAGTTGATCGTTTTCGGCTCTAAAAGCATGCTCCGTGGGTTCCCTAGCATCAGAGTCCGCTTCGGTGAATCACTTCACTAGGTACACCGGCATTCCTATTGCACTTTCTCGTGCTAAACATTCCATGCCGTGTGACATTTTGGCCCACATCATAAATGCATTAGTTATGTCCTTCATCAGATACTGTATATCAATGTATGGATCCCACGGACAAACCCAGACGCACCGTGTGCAAAAGCGGATAAATTTATGTGCCGTTTAATCAGCGGAAAGCGGAAATATGATCATATTTCTGCTGAGATCACGCATGCAGTGGCTTAAGTGCTTCTCAGCTTACGGAGTACCATTGTAAGTGTCCTATTGCGTTCCCATCTGATTTATTTGACTACCTTACAACCATGAAAAGCTACAGTGTCGTAGATGTGTTGTGCAAAATACAAATACAAATACGTCCAAAAATAGCGATTTTGCTCTGTCCGTCGTCATTACCAACATTATGACTATACAACGATTTGGATAGCGTTCAAATGTTGGTCGTTGTATTAGCTATCTGGCAATATATCGAGTGTTAGGTCTGGGCCAGTTAATGACCTCTTAGGTTACGGAATTCGTCGCCATAGATTATAATTTATATGCGTTTTACATTACAGCATATGTACATGGCGCTTAGTACCAGTAAGGCGCCGTAGTTGGCGGTGAACGAGCGAGCGCGAAGGAAATGCTTGGGCAATTTGCACTCGATCGGGGCAAGTAGTTTCTGAGATACGAAAAAGTGCGCACGTGCGCACGTGCAGAGGCACCCACCTTTTAATTGTGGAAAAGTGGGGGCTGAGAGGTCCCTAACCACACACACCAAATTTGAACACAATCGGCTCAGCCGTTGCAGAGTTATATAATAGAGGTGTGCACGTGCGCACGTGCAAAGCCACCCCACCCCGACTTGTGGAAAGGCGACGGCTGAGAGGTCCCTAACCATACACAAAATTTGAACACAATCGGCTCAGCCGTTCCTGAGATTCAGAAGAGGGGTGTGCACGTGCGCACGTGCAGTCACCCACCCTGAGTTGTGTGAAAATGGCGGCTGAGGGGTCCCTAATCACACACGAAATTTGCACATAATATGCCCAGCCGTTGCGGAGTTATTGCGAGGAAATACTTTTCAACACCCCTCACGCGGCACGCGCCAGGCGCAGTGGTAGTCACCCACATGAGTCGGCCACTGGTCTCAACAGGATAGGTTAGATGGGGCTGCTCAGCAAAGAAGTCCGCTAGTCAATCGGAAGTACGGTTGCAGAGATATGAGCTTCTCAAAAGCGTCGCCACGGGCCGGGCCGGGCCGGGCCGCTCATAATCAGATTTTTCCCATTCACCACGGAAGGACGAGCGAGCGCTTCGCGCCCGCTCTTAATAACTTCCGAACGAAGAGAGATAGAGAGACACCGTAACAAGCAACGTGTTGCCTGTCACAGGGAAAATCCAACGTCATCCCATGTTGAGTATCTAGGTCAACTGGTGACCTTTGGGGTCAGGTCAATGGCCCTTTGGGGTCTGACATGACCTTGACGAAAATAGGTGACGATCAAATAGTCATATACACTTATTACAAATTGTATATACAAATTTACTATATACTATATACAAATTTTGACAGGATACGTATAATTGTTGTAAGCCCAGCTACTGAAAATTTCAGGAAAAAAGTTATTCAAGAAAAACCTCAGGGGGAGGGGGCTGCCAGCCAACCCCCCCCCCCCCCCCCCCCCCCCCCCGCCGTAGGACGAGTGTAAGCCTAACAAGGGCCCCCACAGGCCGACCGATGGGCCCTCAGGAGGCCGACCTGCTGAGTGCCCCATCAGGACGACCGAAGGCCCCTCAGGTCGGCCGAGGGCCCCTCAGACCGACCGAGGGGCCCCTCAGGCCGACCAAGGGGCCCTTCAGGCCGACCGAGGGGCCCTCAGGCCGACAAACTTAGGGCTCCTCAGGACGACCTAGGGTCTTCTTAGGCCGGATGGGGCCCCACAGGTCGACAGGGGACACTCTTAAGCCTAACAAGGGCTCTCTCTAAGGTTGACTGAGGGCCCCTCACCCTCAGACCAACCAAGGGCCTCCCTTATGCCGACTGGGGACCCTTTAGGGCGACCGGGCCCACATCCCAACCAAAGGCCCATCAGGCCGACCAGCCCAGAGCCCCCTCAAGACGTCCTAGGGGCCTCTTACGCCAGCGGAGGGCCCCTTAGACCAACCGGAGGCCTCAGGAAGACTGAGGGCCCTCTTAGTAGCAAGGGCCGACCGACCGAGGGCCCCTCAGACCAACCAACTTAGGGCCCCTCAGGACGACTTAGTAGGCCGACCGAGGACCCCTCAGACCGACCAACCTAGGGCCCCCTCGGGACGACTTAGGGTCCTCTCGGGCCGACCGAGAGCCCACTTAGGCCGACAGGGGCCCACAGGCCGACCGGTGACCCTCTTAAGCCTAGCAAGGGCCATCTGAAGCCTAGAAAGGCCCACTCAGGCCGACCGGGGGCCCTCTTAAGCCTCGCATGGCCCCCTTAGGCCGACCGACCCGGGCCGACCAAGGGCTCTTTCGGTCCTACTGAGGGCCGCTCAGTCTGAACAAGGACTTCCTGGCCTGGTAAGCCTTAAGTCGCTCGACCGCTTCCATTGGGCTGAGGGACCGATGCCATCCCGCCCATTGGGCCCGGAGGGTCCCTCGGTCCAATGGAGGGGGGCACGTTCCCCATGCCCCCCCCCCCCCCCCCCCCACCGCCCCCCGCCCGGCTGCACCTCTGATGGGCTCCAATCGTCCGCCACCCACTCGCGGCGTACGGCCGCGCGTGGTGAATACGACTGCTGACGTCACGACCAATCAGAGAGCGTTATTTGGTCACATGACATTCCGGACACTTTTAATGCATTTTTTGCTCATTTTTATGTTACAGAATAAAAAAGATATTGCGATTTTTCGAATCTCCTAGTTTAAAACTATGAATTTAATAATAAATATCAAGCACTTTGGCTTATCGCAGCACATTAATTACACGCACTGGAGGGGGGATCCCCCCCCCCCCCCCTCGAACTTGGCTCCTATGGGACGTAGACGAACGCGCGAATTCCTGGGGAGGTGGGGAGTGACCCACCAGGTCTCCACGCCGTACTTCACACAGTCCAATGGGAAGCCGCAGTGAAGGCCGTGAAGAGGCTGGAAAAAATACTAAAAGAGACGACATCGACACGGACGAGTTTGCGCAGGGCCTCCTGGAGTTACGAAACACCTCGCGTGCGGACGGCCGCTCGCCCGCCCAGGTGCTCTACGGCCGCCCGCTCGGCCGTGCATGAACAGTTCGTGAACGTTCGTGAACTGTTTGTTGTTGTTTATTTATTTTCAGCGCTGATGACGTAATTTATTCACGAACACATCTGTTCACGAACTGTTTGTTTGTGTTTGTTTATTATAAAATTAAACAAACACCAACCCTGCATTTGTCTGTCCTGTTCCTGTGTCCTGTTCTGTTATGTTGTGCTGTCCTGTTCTGATGTCGTGTTCTATGTCGTAACCTGATGGTATGTTGTGACAATCATCAGCGATCGAAACAAGGCTGTATACATGGGCGGGTCCAGAGGGGGGGGGGGGGGGGGGCACGGGGCCATGCCCCCCCCCCCCCCCCCCCAACCACCTGAAATCGGCGCAAATTTGACACATTTTCTGAGATAATATAAAATCTAAGCAACTTTACGAAGGAAAGTTTGTTTTAAATCAGTTATGGATGCACAAGCAAGCGAAATCCGATGAGTTTTCAGAATTGTGTGAGACTTTGGGGATTTGCCCCCCCCCCCCCCAAGTAACCAAACAGACCCAAACCACCCATTCTGATCCGCCATTGACTGTATACGATTCTGTTGCGGCCATCTGCTGCTCCGGCTGTGTGTTATATTACTGGAAATACTTTATTGTTGTGTGATGATGTAGTGACATTTATTGTAGATGTAGTTTGTTTGTGCCTAGGTTGCATTAAACACTCTTCTAAAAAAACATCCTCCCCTAGCCGGGATGTCTGACTAACATCTTCCCCTGGCCGGGATCCCTGACTAACATCCTCTCGTTGCCGGGATGTCCGACTAACATCCTCCCGTTGCCGGATGTCCGACTAACATCCTCCTGTTGCCGGGATGTCCGACTAACATCCTCCCTTGGCTGGGATGTCTGAATAACATCCTCCCCTGGCTGGGATGTCCGACTAACATCCTCCCCTGGCCGGGATGTCTGACTAACATCCTCCCCTGGCCGGAATGTCTGCTAACATCATCCCCTGGTCGGGATGTCTGACTAACATCCTCCACTGGCCGGGATTTCTGACTAACATCCTCCCCTGGCCGGGATGTCTGACTAACATCCTCCCCTGGCCGGGATGTCCGACTAACATTCTCCACTGGCCGGGATGTCTGACTAACATCCTCCCCTGGCCGGGATGTCCGACTAACATTCTCCACTGGCCGGGATGTCTGACTAACATTCTCCACTGGCCGGGATGTCTGACTAACATCCTCCCCTGCCCGGGATGTCTGACTAACATCCTCCCCTGGCCGGGATGTCTGACTAACATCCTCACCCGGCCGGATGTCCGACTAACATCCTCCCCTGGCCGGGATGCCTGACTAACATCCTCCCCTGGCCGGATGTCTGACTAACATCCTCCCCTGGCCGGGATGTCTGACTAACATCCTCCCCTGGCCGGGATGTCTGACTAACATCCTCCTCTGGCCGGGATGTCTGACTAACATTCTCCCCTGGCCGGGATGTCTGACTAACATCCTCCCTTGGCTGGGATGTCTGACTAACATCCTCCCCCTGGCCGGGATGTCTGACTAACATTCTCCCCTGGCCGGGATGTCTGACTAACATCCTCCCTTGGCTGGGATGTCTGACTAACATCCTCCCCTGGCCGGGATGTGTCCTCCTCTGACCGAGATGTCACGCCCATAACGACGGATCGCCGGCCGGTGGTCATCATTAAATTGGCGGGCATGCGCCGGAAACGGTGTATAAAGTGCGTGTCGTTCCCCGAGCGCCGCGGGCCGACCCCTGAGCGCCGCGGGCCGGATGCGGTGTGGGACGGTATACATACTGACGGTGGCGGATCACCTGTCCTCGACATATAGTGCGAAATGGCGCCATGTCGCGTAGTGTCCAGTGGAGAGATGCATTGCTGTAATGTAGGTCAGACATCGGCCTTACCAGCGATATGTGATGGAGATTTCATGTTTCGATAAAGTGCAATCTCGTGTTCCAATCAGTGTTCATCACGAGCCCACCGACCCCCAGGCCGGCCCCGGCCCGGGCCCATGAACACCAAGCCCAGGCCTGGACCAGGCCCGGTCAAGTTTATAAATTTGAGACCCAGACCCGGTCCGGTCCGTTCAGATTAAGCATATAATTATTTACACAAAATTTGCAATCAGGCCCGGTCTGGTCCGTTCAGATTAAGCATATAATTATTTACACAAAATTTGCAATCATCATAGCATATTTACTTGTATACTATAAATGTGAAACAATGAACCAACTATGCTAACCAAACAAACCACAATCACAGTGTAGCGTTGGGGAATGACAGGGGATCATGGGAGTAGAGAAAGTAGGAGGGTAAGATAGAGGACAGAGAACTGAACCGGTTGCGTTCCACGCATGCGTGTGGAGGGAGAAGTACGTTGAAGCGTGGGATAGCAGTGGAGGGAAACATTGTAGGGTGACGGGAATGGTGAAGAACATTGTAGGGTGACGGCAATGGTGAAGAACATTGTAGGGTGACGGGAATGGTGAAGAACATTGTAGGGTGACGGGAATGGTGAAGAACATTGTAGGGTGACGGGAATGGTGAAGCACATAGAAGAAGCGGTAGAAGTAAAGGAAGGTAGGGGAGATAAACATCCTCTCCACGGGTCTGTGGTGGTGGTTGTCCCAGTTGTAATCGTCCTTCGTCCGCTCCATGGACGACCTGAAGTGAGACCTGACAGGCTCGTATATCCAGGTCCACTATGAAGTGAGACCTGACTGGCTCGTAGGTCCAGGTCCACTATGAAGTGAGACCTGACTGGCTCGTAGGTCCAGGTCCACTATGAAGTGAGACCTGACTGGCTCGTAGGTCCAGGTCCACTATGAAGTGAGACCTGACTGGCTCGTAGGTCCAGGTCCACTATGAAGTGAGACCTGACTGGCTCGTAGGTCCAGGTCCACTATGAAGTGAGACCTGACTGGCTCGTAGGTCCAGGTCCACTATGAAGTGAGACCTGACTGGCTCGTAGGTCCAGGTCCACTATGAAGTGAGACCTGACTGGCTCGTAGGTCCAGGTCCACTATGAAGTGAGACCTGACTGGCTCGTAGGTCCAGGTCCACTATGAAGTGAGACCTGACTGGCTCGTAGATCCAGGTCCACTATGAAGTGAGACCTGACTGGCTCGTAGGTCCAGGTCCACTATGAAGTGAGACCTGACTGGCTCGTAGGTCCAGGTCCACTAAGAAGTGAGACCTGACTGGCTCGTAGGTCCAGGTCCACTATGAAGTGAGACCTGACTGGCTCGTAGGTCCAGGTCCACTATGAAGTGAGACCTGACTGGCTCGTAGGTCCAGGTCCACTATGAAGTGAGACCTGACTGGCTCGTAGGTCCAGGTCCACTATGAAGTGAGACCTGACTGGCTCGTAGGTCCAGGTCCACTATGAAGTGAGACCTGACTGGCTCGTAGGTCCAGGTCCACTATGAAGTGAGACCTGACTGGCTCGTAGGTCCAGGTCCACTATGAAGTGAGACCTGACTGGCTCGTAGGTCCAGGTCCACTATGAAGTGAGACCTGACTGGCTCGTAGGTCCAGGTCCACTATGAAGTGAGACCTGACTGGCTCGTAGGTCCAGGTCCACTATGAAGTGAGACCTGACTGGCTCGTAGGTCCAGGTCCACTATGAAGTGAGACCTGACTGGCTCGTAGATCCAGGTCCACTATGAAGTGAGACCTGACTGGCTCGTAGGTCCAGGTCCACTATGAAGTGAGACCTGACTGGCTCGTAGGTCCAGGTTCCACTAAGAAGTGAGACCTGACTGGCTCGTAGGTCCAGGTCCACTATGAAGTGAGACTGACAGGCTCGTAGGTCCAGGTCCACTATGAAGTGAGACCTGACTGGCTCGTAGGTCCAGGTCCACTATGAAGTGAGACCTGACTGGCTCGTAGGTCCAGGTCCACTATGAAGTGAGACCTGACTGGCTCGTAGGTCCAGGTCCACTATGAAGTGAGACCTGACTGGCTCGTAGGTCCAGGTCCACTATGAAGTGAGACCTGACTGGCTCGTAGGTCCAGGTCCACTATGAAGTGAGACCTGACTGGCTCGTAGGTCCAGGTCCACTATGAAGTGAGACCTGACTGGCTCGTAGGTCCAGGTCTACTATGAAGTGAGACCTGACTGGCTCGTAGGTCCAGGTCCACTATGAAGTGAGGAAGTGAGACCTGACTGGCTCGTAGGTCCAGGTCCACTATGAAGTGAGACCTGACAGGCTCGTAGGTCCGGTCCACTATGAAGTGAGACCTGACTGGCTCGTAGGTCCAGGTCCACTATGAAGTGAGACCTGACTGGCTCGTAGGTCCAGATCCACTATGAAGTGAGACCTGACTGGCTCGTAGGTCCAGGTCCACTATGAGTGAGACCTGACTGGCTCGTAGGTCCAGGTCCACTATGAAGTGAGACCTGACAGGCTCGTAGGTCCAGGTCCACTATGAAGTGAGACCTGACTGGCTCGTAGGTCCAGGTTCACTATGAAGTGAGACCTGACTGGCTCGTAGGTCCAGGTCCACTATGAAGGAGACCTGACTGGCTCGTAGGTCCAGGTCCACTATGAAGTGAGACCTGACTGGCTCGTAGGTCCAGGTCCCACTATGAAGTGAGACCTGACTGGCTCGTAGGTCCAGGTCCACTATGAAGTGAGACCTGACTGGCTCGTAGGTCCAGGTCCACTATGAAGTGAGACCTGACTGGCTCGTAGGTCCAGGTCCACTATAAGTGAGACCTGACTGGCTCGTAGGTCCAGGTCCACTATGAAGTGAGACCTGACTGGCTCGTAGGTCCAGGTCCACTATGAAGTGAGACCTGACTGGCTCGTAGGTCCAGGTCCACTATGAAGTGAGACCTGACTGGCTCGTAGGTCCAGGTCCACTATGAAGTGAGACCTGACTGGCTCGTAGGTCCAGGTCCACTATGAAGTGAGACCTGAATGGCTCGTAGGTCCAGGTCCACTATGAAGTGAGACCTGACTGGCTCGTAGGTCCAGGTCCACTATGAAGTGAGACCTGACTGGCTCGTAGGTCCAGGTCTACTATGAAGTGAGACCTGACTGGCTCGTAGGTCCTGGTCCACTATGGAAGTGAGACCTGAATGGCTCGTAGGTCCCAGGTCCACTATGACGTGAGACCTGACTGGCTCGTAGATCCAGGTCCACTATGAAGTGAGACCTGACTGGCTCGTAGGTCAGGTCCACTATGAAGTGAGGACCTGACTGGCTCGTAGGTCCAGGTCCACTATGAAGTGAGACCTGACTGGCTCGTGGGTCCAGGTCCACTATGAAGTGATACCTGACTGGCTCGTAGGTCCAGGTCCACTATGAAGTGAGACCTGACTGGCTCGTAGGTCCAGGTCCACTATGAAGTGAGACCTGACTGGCTCGTAGGTCCAGGTCCACTATGAAGTGAGACCTGTACTGGCTCGTAGGTCCAGGTCCACTGGAAGTGATAAGAGATATGCAGAGACAGATGTAGAGATGTAGATGGTGGCGTAGTTAGCGTATACCCTTTCCGAGTACAAAACATCTGATGAGGGTAGATGCTTTTAAATTTTGAGAGGCTGATTACTCTCGTTCATCATATAGGCTGGTTACACCACATGTTACTTCACAGCTCGAGGACGAGAGGCAGGATCTCGCCTAAGAGGGTGAGGACGATACAACGGGGAGGTGTGTAGGATTAGCGTCGGGTGTGACGCCCTGGTGACCATTGCCAACCTTTGTGATGCAGATATTTCTATAAAATCTTAAGTCGGTTCGTAAGTTGGGTCATCCGTTCCCTTATCCCTCCCCATTTAACACCTGCTTAACTCAAAAACCTAATCGCCCACTTGTCGTATGCCAGCGCTGCTAAGTTTTACTTACCTTGAAATAATGATCCGTCCGGCTGTCCTGACTGAGTTCGAACCACTCCTACTGGGCCTTAACCTAAGATGTACCCTTCGTCATCCTCACCGCCGCTCTCTGAGCTACAGACATTCCGCTTTCATTCGCCCCATAATTATTTGTTCGCCCCAAAAACATTCCCTGCCAGTAGTGCCGGATGCCAGCTGGATGAGTGACTCCCAAGTAGGATAAATGTCCTCATCAATAAATCCTATTAGCACTCCGCTGAACGACCGCATTGCTGCGTGGATCACCCAGAATATATGTTTTTTACGTAATCCGTTCGGTCCTTACTTTAAAGGAAGCTAGTTTATCCATAGGTCTTATGTGAAACACCGACTACGCTTTACTGCACGGCTTATCCTCTCTGGCAGGGAGAGTCCCCTATACCTACTGTCAGGGTTATATCGAGGCTCCACCAGACCTGTTTCCTCTGTCCCGGCCCTATCGGGGCTCCGCCGGACCTGCGCCCTCTGTCTCGGCCCTATCGGGGCTCCACCGGACCTGCGCCCTCTGTCCCGGCCCTATCGGGGCTCCGCCAGACCCAAAACCTTTAAAGGAAATAGCTCACCTTGGAAATTTTTTACCCAACACGATTTGATTATATTTCTTAATACAGTTTCTTTTTATATTGTCAAAAATGGCCTTATATTGCGCCGATTCAGGACAGAAGGCCGTAAATTTGTATTGTTTATCAAAACTATATGCATACTCTCTGAGTCAGAGTCCTGACGTCACGTGAATGTAAACAATGGTTCAGCCAATCAGATTCGAAAGTAGTCGTGTAAAGATAGACTCGCATTGGAGATGCGCCAACTGGCGGCCGGCGATCGCTTGCTAGCACCAGCTGCAAGCTGATTGGCTGATGGTATAGCCTCTGCCCGGGCTAAAACCAGTACAACATTCTTTCGCCAGCACCGCATTCCTTCGCCAAAAACTCAAATATATTCGGCTGGAGAGTCTTTTCAGTCAAGAAAGCTTGCAGATAGGGGTTTTCTCAACACGGGCTACAAAACTACTATCTCAGTTTAAAACTAATGTTGAAGGTGAACTATTTCCTTTAACAATTAACATCGGCTGGCACCGATGGCGGGTTACGCGGGTGTCCTCGCCTATAAACTGACTGCGGGTGTCCGGGAATCTCTAGAGGAGGTTTCCCGTCTAAACTTGAGTGGCTTCTGAGACACGTCTGGCCTCCCTCCTCTTCTCTCTTATCCCTGGCTCCCTCGCCCTCCTTTCTCTGTGCCAACCTACCATCCTCTGGGCGTTGGGCACCCACAGTCTTGGACTTCACTACTTGCAACCTCCCTGTGATATGCGGCTAGCCGATATCACTCGGTGTGGGCATAATTTTCCACGAACACCTTAAGTGAACGTGAATGGCGCTGTAGATGGACATGTTGGCACCAAAGTGGACATTTTGGCGCCTATAGGAGACATGTGCCCTCAGGGCATGTCCGCCTCCGATTTGGCGCTCTTTTTGGCGCCGTGTGAGGACAATGTTTTTATAATCCCTCAAACTCATCAGGGGTTGAATTTAAAGAGTGGAACACGCCACAAATGTAATTCTCAGGACTTAGGAATAATTTGCATGGTACTTCCTTGTATGAGGTAAGTCATTTAGGCACGGAAAACTCATTTGTGCTTAATGCTCCATAAATGGCGCCCGATGCGGACATTTGGCGCCGTACTTGGACAATGCAGCATTATGCCAGCACAAACAAAAATATTTCAAAATTAGACGATACTTTTGAACTTGCCAGGCCATTAATGAAAATCCAGCTGTATAAATCATGCCCGTGGGTTATTTGACCGTTTATTATCCACCTGATCGTGATCTGTGCTTGCCAGTTTCTGCTGAGGCAAAAGCAACATTTTGGACTTTCAAGGTTCTGCTCAACATCCACATGGCTACATACAATCTATCCACACGTTGCGGCTGCATCTAATCGTTTGGGAAATAATAGTTTAAACAGCCATAATTGATGTGGGGCTACTCCAATCTGAATCGCCATCCTCTCATCATGATTTTCCCGTGCCCCTCTTCCAAATTCGACCGATATTTTTGTCAAAATTTGATAATTTTCAATACAGGCTGTGACCGAGTCCGGAATAAGCGCCATTTCACGTCCCTCGTATAGCGCCAATTTGTCCTGATACGGCGCCAGCGGGTCCGCATACGGTGCCAATCGCGTGCCATGTTCCGTTGCAAATTAATATACATTTATGACCGAAATTTGAGGGAAGGAGGCTTTTCGGGTGGACATATTTTCACTTTTTAGACATAAAGCATGACTTTGCTACATATTATCATGTACCTAATGTCGCAAGATGTGCAAACAGCCATGCTCAGGTGTCCAGCCAGTGCCATTTTAGAGACCCCAGACAGCGCCAATTGGATTTAACTGCGTCCTGGTACGGCGCCATTCACTACTGAAACGTTTTGAATAAGTGATGGACATACGTACCTGACATGTACTAATCTATTTGGAAAATATTAACTCATCAAACGGAATAAGAACGTCTCATTTCACAATAAAACGACTGAAACTGAAATTAGGCAGACTATTCTTGTATTTTCATAAACGAGTGCGTATAGTTTTTGCCGAGTGCCTCGGTACTTAGCGGCGTGATAACGCTGATAAGTGGTGTGATGAGCCAAGTTTTCATGCAACTAGTGTAAGCGAACCGATACTCTGATCATGCACATGCACATGATCTTACATTTGGCTTTATTCAACAAAAGCATGCTTCGTACCTGTAACAGAAAAATACATGTACAAGATAGCCGCCAGAGCAATATCCACAGCGACAACAAACAAAACAATTACCACAAGTGGCGTGCCCAACTCTAATATAAACAAACGATCGCAATTTGCAAAGTGATTTGCTTTCCTTCTCGGGTCGTGGTCGTTTTGAATTGGAACAATTACCACATTCTCCCCCGCTTTAAGAGATTGACGGGGTAAGTGAAAACACAACATAAAAGCCACACAAGGCTTGACAAGCGACACCTTAAACACTAGAGGTCGAAGCGGCTAGGAGCCCTACGAAAACGAGTAGATCTGCGCACCGGTGGTGGGCTGCAGGGCTGATCAGCCACAGCGGGCGAATGGAGAATGGGTAACGGGTCAGAGGGTGTGGCCACCAGGGTTGGATTGTCACCGGGAAGCGTCTGGTTGTGTGAGTCTCGTGAACAAGAAGCGTCCTCCACCTTCCGCTGCTCAGGAGCAATGTCATCAGGACCAGAGGCGTCATCCGTACTCTGACCAGACTGTGGAACCTCACCACGAGGAGCCAGGTCACGTATGGATACTGCTGATTCTTTTCCATTTGGAAAACGAACGTGGGCAAACTGGGGATTTGCCTCGAGCAGCTCAACTTCTTCTACAAGAGGATCGTACTTCGAATGACGGACATGCTGTCTCAGGAGAACGGGTCCTCCAGAGGTCAGCCATGCG
This sequence comes from Chirona hameri, assembly GCA_036785665.1. NCBI lineage: Eukaryota > Metazoa > Arthropoda > Thecostraca > Balanomorpha > Balanidae > Chirona > Chirona hameri. Next base: position 15,425 of record JAXIVJ010013441.1, on the reverse strand, counting down.
GGGACAGAGCAGTCGCTCGCAGAGCGACGACTGTAGGCGAATAGACGCTCATGAGGAGTGACATTGGTTGCCGTGCAGAGCAACGATCGAATAGAGTGCAGAGCGTCCTGTGGGACCATCTTCCATCGTTGAACTTGGAGACTGTGGGATCTGAGAGCAAGCGTAACTGCCTTCCAGATAACGCCGTTGTATCTTTCGCACTGACCGTTGCCACGGGGATTGTACGGTGTTGTACAGCTGGAAGCGATGCCCAGACTGTATAGGAACTGGCGTAAGTCAGACGATATGAGGGACGCTCCCCTGTCCGAATGTATGTAGGCGGGCATACCAAAAATCGCAAACAACTGATTCAGACAAGTATTGACAGTAGTGGTCGTGATGTCCGCACATGGGAACGCGAAAGGGAAGCGTGAAAACTCGTCAATAACAGTGAACAAGTAGCGGTTGCGGGAACATGTTGGCATCAGACCTTTGAAGTCGATGCTAAGGCGCTCAAATGACTGAGTGGACTTGATCAAGTGAGCCTGAGACGGGCGATGGAACCTCGGTTTGCACTCGGCACAAGTCTGACACGAGGAAGTAACCTTCTTCACATCCTCCATGGAGAAAGGGAGGTTGCGAGTACAGACAAAATGTACCATCCTGGAGACGCCTGGATGGCAGAGAAAGAGTTGTGAAGCTCTGCTAAGGTATTGGAGCTGACCGTCGCACAGTGCGCTCTCGAGAGGGCGTCGGCTGGGTCGTTTTCTGTCCCGGGACGATAAATATTCTCCAACGTTGCATTTTGTCGTTCTTGATTTTGCCCACGTGTTTGGTGTTGAACATGAATGCCACTGATTTCTGATCCGTGATCAGAAAAAAGTGGCGTCCAGTGAGATAGTGCCGCCACTTACGCAAGGCCTCAACGATTGCATACGCTTCCTTCTCTACAGCCGAGTGCTTTTGCTCGCTGGCGTTCAGAGTTCTCGAGAAGAAAGCTACGGGTCTGCCGGCCTGGGCCTCGTTTCATAAAGCTTTTGGCGTAACTTACGAAATGCGTGAGTTACGCCATCAAAAGCTACGCACCGTAAATAAGTCCGTTTCACCAAGGTGCCGACGGAATTGTTTACTCCGGCGCAGTTTGCGTTGCTGGCGTTAACAATCAAGGGTGTTTTAAAAATTTAAGTGTAATGAAAGCATTATAATAAACATTTGTTTTTAATGCAATTATTGAAATTGGAATCATAAAAATAATTAAAAAAATATTTGTAAAATAAATAATGTTAAAATATCGTTTCTGAGTAAATAAATAACAAATATTTTCTGGACCCAGGCAAAAGCCAGTAGAGCTGCCATTATCGAGCCCGCGTATCCGGTGTGAGAATTTAAAGCCCGCACGTATGTGGGTTTAGTGAAAAGCTCGCGTGATTCTCGTTTTTTGTTCTTATTTAATACATACATTACTAGTAAATCAAATTAATAAGACGCTTTCTATTGCATGTGAACAGTCATGGCGATAATGCCGATAGAACCACCAACAGAAATCCTCATCTCAAAAATGAATCGGACATATTGCCACTTGCCAGCACGCAACGCAAAACGATGCGAGACAGATTTACTTTATATATACATGTAATCCAGGCCCGGATCCAGGCAGAGGGCGCTAACCCCCCCCCCCCCCCCCCCCCCTATAATAATAAAAAAAAGTTCCCCTACAAGATCCTCTATAATACAAAAGCGATGGTTAAAAGCTGTTGAATGACACACATGGATTTAAAATGTAAGAATAAAATACGAAATAAAAAATATGTGATGAAAGAGATAAAATAGCAAAAATGAAGACAAAGGTAAAAATGAAAACGAATATAAAATTAAATAGAAATAAAAGTAACAATAGTTACACACAGCAATACCTATCACATTTCGACACCGGTGACAAATAAAACGTACATAGCGCGTATAGACTACCTACTTACAATGAAGCGACATATCACCTTACTTTGCCACGAAATGATGAGAGAGTGTCTGAGAACAGGTCCACCGTGGAACATTTATCTACGAGCCTATTAGCCAGTCTGGGCAGCCTCACAAAAGTGCCTTCTCTCACAGTTGACACCCTGGCATATGGAATGCTGAACAGAGTTCGAGATTGTTGTCTTGTGGCGCGGCAGGGTACATTGAGTGAGAATGACTGTAATATAAATGATGAACGGATTTTACCAGTGAAAACGTTACGCAAAAACATGATATCGTATTGAGTTCTACGCGCAGATACAGACACTAAGCTAAAATGTTTCAGTAAGTCACAATACACAAGCGACGAGACTGAGAGCGCACCTGAGCGTTGAGCCACATTAAAAACTTATGCTCTATCCTTTCCAATCGAATGACATGAGATGAAGCGGCGCCTCCCCAAATCACGCTACAGTACTCCAAGTTGGAGCGAACGTGTGCGCAGTACGAAGCAATGACGGATCGGTCATTGAGATATCCTCTGGGGCTGGCTTTTTGGAATGATCGAATGAGTACACCGAGAGCTCTGTTTGCTTTTTTCACTGAACTATCTACATGTGGCCCGAATGTAAGTTTTGTATCAAGTATAACTCCGAGGTCCCGAATTTGGTCAACGTGCTCTAATTCAGTCCTATCAATGTGATAAGTTGTTTCTAATGGCTTTGTTCTCAATGACATTCGGAAAGATTTACATTTAGACTCGTATAGCTTATTGAGGTCATTTTTGAAGGGCTTGGGCGTCGGAGCTTCTGGAAAATTTTCCTGTATAATTGTGCGTCATCCGCGAACAGCAGAACCCCAGGAGGACATCCCAATAGGAAAGATCGTTGACGTACATCGCAAACAGTAAAGCGGAGATATACCTCCCTCGGGTGTACCCGAGGTTACCGGGCTCCAGGCCGAGCCTTACTGCCCGTTTACAACTACGCGTTGTTGCCTTATTTCAAGATATGAAGTAAACCATAGCAATGCACAATCTGAAAAAGTTGTATGAATTTTGGAGTTTGTGGAGCAGGGAGAGCATGATAACGCTTTGAAAAGCTACGAAAGCGGTGTAAATGCTCGGGATGATCTAATAGGAAGTTCACTGAAACAAATTGATGTGTTCAAGCCACGCCACCCAATACACACAAACTCAGACACTGACGCCTGTATTGACAAGCAGTGTCATATAGATTGTCAGAAAAAGTGCCTTGAAAATTCCACAATTTGCCTTAATTCGGTGAAAACTCCAATGATGATCTCATTCAACACACAGGTCCATGGCGGTACTTGTCCTTCAAGGCCTCGCTCATAGCTCAACTGTATCTTACATTGGCCTTCCCATCACAATGTTCTTGCTCCCAATATCCTGATTTGGTTCAGCTTCATATCCACTCTTAACTGCAGATTGGCATGAACAGACATGTTCCCACCAATTTCACTCACCAGCTGCAGACAACTGATAATGTTTGTTCCAGATAAGTACTGGTTCACTGGTCACATTGGTCACATTAGCGTTTGCAAGAGGCAATTTGAATATGCTATATAAATGGAAAGCATTCAGCATACCTATACAAATAGGCTTAAAAGTTTTGTGTGATGTGATTTTTTTGACATGACATCCAACATTTTGACATTGACATAATGGATTCTGGCTAAATATATATCTGGCTAAATCTGTGAATAACTAATGATTGGAATCAAATGTTGAGGCACTAGCTGACTGAAATGAGATGTCTGAATTTTCAACTTTGACAACCACAGTTTACAAAAGTAATGGATAGGTTTAGAATGTTGGTCACATTGCACCTATAGATGAATGGTGACCAACATTTGGGAAGGCGTGTCCTCAGTGGGGAAGATTGCAGCAGTCAAACACATCTATGTCTCGCCACAGTATCAGCTGTAATGCCCAATGTGTACCGGGTCATTGGTAATTGCATTAGTAGTCATACTAATATTAGCATTGGTAATGGCCAGCCAGATAAAATAAAACTAACCCCAGGCTTGGCTTGCATTAGCATTTCCTGAGTTTGACATTGGTAAGGGTTAGTTACACCTTAGTTTGCATGAGTTTTACCTTAGGGCAGGCCTTTGCATTACCATGGATTATTACCTAGTAGGGTTAGTTTTGCTAGTAAGGGCCTGAGTGTTGTCGTGAGTTATGACAACTCACGTAAATACTCAGGCAAAACTCATCCTTGTGAGTTTTGCCTTGGTATTGCATGATAAATACTAAATAAATGTGAGTTTTACTGTAGTGAGTTTTGACAACTCAGGCAAGGCATGAAATGTAAGCATTGTTTTCCAGTGTACATGTTACCCTGGCCAATTCACAGCTTACCTCAAAATCATGAACTCATGAAAATAAAACAACTTGAACTGGTGAACTTGTATGTTTGTGGCTTAATTACCTGTGAGCCATGCTTGTGTCTCCCTGTATCATGGTCATTAAATGTTACATGTTATGTTCAAATTATTAGTGTGGCTAATGTACAAAAGAACCACAATACAAATAACCATGAAAAATCACCATAAGTATGATACCCAACTGCCAGTCGGCATTACGCTATCACCTTGCTCACTACTACTGGTCAGAGAAGTCTTGTAAATTATGTTAAATCATTGAAAACAATGCTTACCATCTATTACAACATTGCACAAATGATATGAGACTACAGTGAATTATAAATCAATTCTTACAAACACATGTATGTCATGAGGTGGTCCACATGGTATTTGAGACACTCAAATTCTTCAGAGATTCAACTAATACTTCAGTTTCGTGCTTCACATAAATATGCTCTTGAAGTAAGTTTCAATGTAAAATCATCACACCAGCCTCTAATATCGCCGCCAGGCTCACAAAATATGCCAGCAAGGCAATCAAAACAACTTTCAAGGGCATCGGAGCACTAAAACAACGCAACAAATCCTTGCGTTGCTTTTTACCGAAAATCAAGGCCCTGAAATATTATTTGACATAAGCTACGCCCTTTTATGAAACGCAAATGCCGTAACTTACGAACAATTCGGTGCTTTGACGTAAGTGAAGCGGCGTAGTTTCAATGGCGTAGCTTACGCCGGTTTTTTCTTTATGAAACGGAATTGGCGTAGGCTACGCCAAAGTCGGCGTCAACTACGTAGGTTCGTAGGTTACGCCGCTTTATGAAACGAGGCCCTGGTTCAGCGTAGCAGCGATCGCTGCATCGGATGCGTCAGTTTCGACCACGAACGGAACGTCTTCATCTATGGAATGCACTACAGCCTTCTCGATCTCTGCTTTCAGGAGACCAAACGCACGCGTTGCACCTTCATCTAGAGGGAAGGTGGAGGCTCGATAAATGGAGCCTACCTTCTCCGAGTAGTTCGAGATCCACTGGGCGTAGTAGGAGAACATGCCCAGAGCACGACGCAGCGAACCCATGTTTTCAGGGAGAGGAAGCTCTCG
>JAXIVJ010013441.1:0-5000 GCA_036785665.1 Chirona hameri | reverse complement strand
GCGGATTCCGCCCCCCAGGAGATCTCGAAATCTACCCGTTCGATTTTCAAAAATGAAACGGCGTTTTGTTCCCCTCAACACGATCTACATTTCTAAATAATACAAAAACTAAATTTTTGATAGGGGGGCAACGGGGGGGCAAAAACCACAAATTTTAGTGGTATTTTTGATCCCACATAGCTTTCATGTTTATCGACCGATTTTAACACAATTAATACGAATCGATAGAGATTGAATAGGAAATTGAAATATGACAGTGGCGTTTGAAAATTCAAAAATCATAGGCGTGTGCAGGTCACTCAATATGGGGGTGAAGTAAATGCGTAATAAAACAATTTTTTATGTGTTTTTTTAAGAAATGAAATGGTATGTGATTGTGACATTAGGCAAAACAGTTAAAAATCATATTTTTGGCATAGGCGGTACCAGGTTAGTGAAAAAGGGGGGTAAAATTGGAAAAAATATTAACCGCAGACAAGTTGCTACCCAGCACTATAAATATGTTACTGATCGTAGATAGTTCCTTTTTGCATGTTGTACTTCATAATAGGCGTATCCAGGATCCAAACTGAGTCGGCTCAATACCTCTTGATAAGTATATTATCCGCTATTATGATACTAACTAGTCAACAGTGACTATTTCACTTACAACTTCAATTAACATTGCTTACCCCCCTTTTACCCTACCTGGACTCGCCTATTATCTTATAATCGTTCGTAGAGTAGCCTGTGGTGCGTGTTTCATCCGAAAACTACAGTATGTTATGTCATTGTACACCCATTCCTCTTAGTTTCCTTGCAATAATATGACCCCCTTTCTTCCATTCCTGAGCGCGCCTCTGAAAAAAAATGACTTTATTCCCTTTCCTGGCCTCATATGTGCATATATAATTATAATGTAACCGTCTATTGCGCCGTTATCGCTGGCATATCGTCATCACCAAGCCAGTCACCACCCTTTTCATGTGCCTGAACACGCCCCTGAAACTCTATATGTAATAAATTATGCAAATAATGGAAGCAGAAGCTATCTTTTACATCTTGATAACTATAAATGCCCCTTACATTGCTCTATTTGCTTCCCGCCAAGCATTGAATATTTCCTGGAAACCCCCCCCCCCCTTTTCAAGCCCCTGAAACCGCCTCTGCCATGACATTTTAATGATATTTCATTAACATCAACTAATTTGCACTTGTTGCAATCACCGTGAACCGATATAACTCCTTCATACTTGAGGTAGTTACGAAGAAACCGTGAAGATCGCATTTCCGTATTATCGCCAAATATCGCCTCCGAACCCACCCAAAACTGTACCCTGGAACCGCCTCTGTTCAGGTTAAGAATTCAAAATTTTGACTCCAAATGCGGTATTCAATTCTATGAAAAGTCCCAAAATTTAATGGGCCTGCTCCCAGCCGTTCTGGAGATATCTGCGAAAAACATGAGGGGGGGGGCGGAATCCGCCCCCCCCCCCCCTGTTACAAATAGGGTTAATCCGCTCAATTTTCTGACCAAGTAACATGAGAAGAGTCGGCATTAGCTGCCGCCAAAATAATACGGGGGCACCATCTTTGACGTTATTCCGTGATAAGCAGTAACACTATGAGTCTGGAAACGGGTCCGGTTCAGTAGAAGTTTAACTGTCGTTGAACTGGTAGAACACGTCCGTTCATTTATATCACGTGTTTCCTGTCAGGTGAACAAGTGAACGTAGCCGTACCGTCTATAAATGTATGACTTACCCAGGTGATAAATGCTTCCAATCAAAGGGAGAATCTACCGTCGTTAATCAATCGTCGGTAGGAAGCGATGCTGAACAATCACTTATAGCGCATAGCCGATTTTACATTCGTAATCTCTGACCGAAAATCCTTTGGTGGTAATTTACCAGTTTCCGATGTTCGTTGCCTACTTCACCCTAAAGCACACCTCTGAGCGACAGAATGGACCGATATACTTTAGAACAAATGGCTGCCGTATCAGTGATATTGTCCTCACATTAATGATCTTTATCGGACAAGCTAGAACCAGTAAAACGCCTTTTTGGGCGATGACCGAGCGGGCGCGCACTGGTAAATCTAAAAAAGGTTTGAAATACGAGACGGTACGGGAGCACACGTGGTAGAAACACATAGTCCTTTTAGTCCTTTTAGTCCCCCATAAAAATAGTCAGGCTTCCATGCATGCCAACATAAAATTAAGTTGTATTAACCCGCGCACTGCAGGGGCTTTGCGCCGAACACGAACTGCAGGCGGGGGTTGATTCCCCCCCCCCCCTGAGATCTCGAAAACTACGCTACCTAGCGAGAAGCAGAAAAAGGTATTTGATAGCTTGATACATGTTCTATCGAAAGTATTTCAGTGTTATTCTAAATCAGGTCAAAATTGAGGTCACCAAAGGTCATCAAAGCTAAAAATTTCCAGTTTTTTCCTGTTTTAGGACATCGCTCCAAAAATTCCCATATATCTTAGAAACGATGCTATATAGAAATAAATGGAAAAAGCAAACGCCAGCCAGTGAAATTTACAATCGCTAGGGTGTCCTCAGATTTGATCTCAGGTCAATATTTGACGCTCCAGAGGTCAATTTTTTTTATTTTTTTTTGTTGCTAAATCGTGTTTTGCTATTAACTTTTTACTTATTAAAGATAACGGAAAACTCTTTACGCCATTGTGTTTATCTTGTCCAGGCGCTTCGAATGATATACATGATGACCTTGTTAAGTCAACTTAACTATTTGACCTCAGGTCAAGGTCAAGTGGTGACCCAAGAAGGGCATGTTGCATATGGGAAGACGTATCTCGACGAGACAAACACATTGATGTCTGTTTTATTTCTCTATCTTCATTATGTCGGGAGTTATTGACCAAAAAGTGATGGTGACCTCGCATGACCTCAAATGACCCAATAGGGGTCACTGAACAAAAATTACACTTGGATCATCAAGAATATCCTATAATAACATGATCCAGAAGTAATTTGACTAATATCATGCATATCCTTGAAATAGGAAGCATTTGTATATTTCCCCATTGACTTATTATGGGAGGTTAAGAAATTGACCTGACCTTAACCCTATTTGTAACAGGAGGGGCGGATTCCGCCCCCCCCCCCCCCCTCATGTTTTTCGCAGATATCTCCAGAACGGCTGGAGCAGGCCCATGCAATTTTCGACTTTTCATAGAATTGAATACTGAATTTGGAGTCAAAGTTTTGAGTTCTTAACCTGAACAGAGGCGGTTCCAGGGTACAGTTTTGGGTGGGTTCGGAGGCGACATTGGCAATAATACGGAAATGCGATCTTCACGGTTTCTTCCTAACTGCATCAAGTATAAATGAGTTACATCGGTTTACGGTGATTGCAACAAGTGCAAATTAGTTGATGTTAATGAATTAACATACAAATTGCATGGCAGAGGCGGTTTCAGGGGCTTGAAAGGGGGGGGGGGGGGGGTTCCAGGAAGTATTCAATGCTTGGCGGGAAGCCAATAGAGCGATGTAAGGGGCATTTATAGCTATCAAGATGTAAAAGATGATCTCCTGCTTCCATTATTTGCATAATTTATTACATATAGAGTTTCAGGGGCGTGTTCAGGAACATGAAAAGTAGGGTGACTGGCATGGAGGTGACGATATGCCAGCGATAACGGCGCAATAGACGTTTAGCTTATAATGATATATGCACATATGAGGCCATAAAAGGGAATAAAGTCATTTTTGGCAGAGGCGCGCTCAGGAATGGAAGAAAGGGGGTCATATTATTGCAAGGAAACTAAGAGGCATGGGCGTACAATGACATAACATACTGCAGTTTTCGGATGAAACACGCACTACAGGCTACTCTACGAACGATTATAAGATAATAGGCGAGTCAGGTAGGGTAAAAGGGGGGTAAGCAATGTCAATTGAAGTTGTAAGTGAAATAGTCACTGTTGACTAGTTGGTATCATAATAGCGGATAATATACTTTTCAAAATGTCTTGCGCCGCCCCAGTTTGGATCCTGGATACGCCTATGATGAAGTACAACATGCAAAAAGGAACTATCTACGATCAGTAACATATTTATAGTGCTGGGTAGCAACTTGTCTGCGGTTAATATTTTTTTCAAATTTACCTCCCTTTTTCACTACCATGGTACCGCCTATGGCAAACAATATGATGTATAACTGTTTTGTCTAATGTCACAATCACATACAATTTCATTTATTATAAAAAAAACATCAAAAAATGGTTTTATTACGCATTTACTTCACCCCCATATTGAGTGACCTGCACACGCCTATGATTTTTGAATTTGCAAACGTTACCGTCACATATCAATTTCCAATTCAATCTCTATCGATTCCTATTAGTTGTGTTAAAATCGGTCGATAAACATCAAAGCTATGTCGGATCAAAAATACCACTAAAATTTGTAGTTTTTGCCCCCCTGTTGCCCCTCTATCCAAATTTATATATTTGTATTATTTAGAAATGTAGATCGTGTTGAGAGGAACCAAACACCGTTTCATTTGTGAAAATCGGACGGGGGATCTCGAGATCTCCGGGGGGGCGGAATCCGCCCCCCCCCCTTCCTGTTACAAATAGGGGTAGCCAGGAGCCTTTTACAAATAGGGTTAAGTCACCGATATCAAAATTCCTAGATATACGAATTGTAAGTACTTATGCCCTCATGACATCCTGTAAGTGTCAAACTGATCGGTGAAAAACTCTGGCTTTGGCACAACTGCAAACATTTTTTGGATGGGGTCACTTGACCTGGTCTGGTGACCTGACCTGAGATGACCTGAGTTATTGTTTTTTGTCAGAGTGTGCGCAATTGATGTCTTAACAGGTGTGCAAAAAACCGGCGGCGCTGCGCGCCGCCGTTTTTTTCGCTATCTTTGAAAAACCTGAGGGAGGGTGGGGGCGGAATTCACCCCCCCCCCCCCCCTGCAGTGTGCGGGTTAAATTGTACATGATTCTTTCTCGATATCCGTCAAAAGGGAGTACGTCC